>CM077181.1:1684786-1719786 GCA_039654105.1 Coreius guichenoti
TTAAATGGATGCCGCCTTAAAGCCCTCCCTACACATACCCCTAACCGATAAACACTTTATTATTAATTAAACACACGTTAGACATTTTATTTCCACTTTTCGAATATTTTCTTATATTCGTCTTTCCGATCTGATATGTGATGGGAAACGAGAGTAGAGTGGGTTTGGCAAAAGGCGGATCCGAATTCGTCAAAACTTTCTGCCGCACGCCACGCCTTTCCCCTACACTGTTGGTGATCCAGCGTCTTCCATAATTTTGTCTGGCCCAATCAGACGTCAGTGGGCGGAGTTAGTGTAAATACCCTCTGCCAACAAGTATATAATTATTTAGCACTAGTCAGCACTAATAAGAAAGATTAGTGCAGACTATAAAATATGTTTTGATCTGAAAATAAGCAAACTTTTTATTCTATTACTAAAACATATACACTATCAAAACAAAAAGTTATGCCTTCAAATCCGTCGATATCCCGGTTCTTGGCTTGTTTTGACCGGATCATTGAATCAGGGGTTAATTTAAGAAAGGCTGCAATCGGATCAGTCCAATTCGTGAATGAATCGAGCGATTTGTGAACCAGTTCAACAGGCTCAGTGGAAAGCATCAACTTGCTCTTGCGTCTCAGACAGGGTATCGATTTCTTCATCTCGAAATAACGAGGAACGATGTGTTTTTATGAAATGTATTGTAGTAAAAAGTACGATATTATGCTTTGGAATGTAGTGAAGTAAAAGTTTCCCAAAAATAAAAATACTCTGATAAAGTACAGGTACTTGAAAAAAGTACAGTAACGAAGTAAAAATACGTCTGCTAAAAGGTAAATTGGCAACTGAATTTAGCTGCATTGTGTACGAGTATCTCAGTATCTCAATGATACTAAAACACCACTGTTCTGTGAGAGAATCCGCAGCGCTGAATTACTGATTTCTCTCTCGTCTGCTAAAGGAGCAGCAGCCCTTGAAAATCTGCTGACCTCCTACACACATTCACACGACTCAAGCAAAGAATGGACAGATACTCCTCTGACGAACTTTGAAACTCGCCCACTGGAAATGTGCCTGGCTTGATTTTCTTCCTCTGCAGAAGCTTGGTGGTTCTCAGCTGGTTATAATGGGCAGCAGGTCCTCGATAACACAATAAATGTAATTAATAAAAGGTAACTAAATTAGGCAGATGTCAACAATGAACAAAACTATACAAGGTCAAAGAAAATGCAAGATAAAACTTTCAACGATGTGGTTACATTTCACGAAGCTGATACACTTGAATGATAAACTGCATTTGGTTGCCACTCAATGTACAATCTGAGTCCTAAAGCAAAACAAGTTGAGGAATGGGGAGCTTTAGCTGAAGGTCATCTGGGAAATTATGCTGCATTACAAGCCCATCTCAAACTAATAAAACACCATGCTGGGTTTTAAACATCTGCCTGAAACCGAATAAAACGAGCGAGAGAAACAAGATCTCACTCTGCAGCCATTTCTGTTTATTAGTTCTTATTCAGTGAATAACGAGCTCACTATTTTCTCTCGTTAACTTTAAAGTCAACATGAATGAACATTTACCACCTATTTTACAACATATTTCAGGATATTCATTGAAAAAGAATGAATTGACTTCAAACACAAAGGGTCTTGCATGCACACACATATGAGGCAACAATCACGTCACATCAGAATCCTGGAATAAATTAATCGGAAAGGATCTGCAAATATCAATATTTTCCTGTGATCTGCTTGACAAACATCAGTAATGAAAGGTCAAGGGAATATGAGATCCAGAGAACATCAGCTTGTGCAATATCACAAATACCAAAGTCTGCAATCAAAAGCCAGAGATCTCATTTCTCATCAAATTCAACCACACAAAAATCCATAGAAGGTACTGGTAATTTTCCACTAGGACATTATCCATTCAATTTACAGACATTTCCTTCAACAATAAAACTCAATACAATGCATAATTTAAAATACAGGTAAAACAAAACCCAAAAATACTATAAAAAACCAACACGGGAAATTCCTTCATATTAACACAGTATATTGGACTTTCCTCACAGTGCAAGATCAAATGATCTGACCTGATATCCACTCTTAATTATTTTGTCCCAGATTCTATTTTAAGAGAAACACTGTTTACATGCACAACAATATGCTGATAGCTTTTTTCAAAAATCCCGGACGAGCCCCCATATTATGTTAAGATCCCGGTCTAGGGTGCGGGGAAAATAACATAAAAGAAAGTCATCTTTTTACACCAAAGTTCTTTAAAAGGTATAACAAGTTTATTGTCCACAATATATATATATATATATATATCATACAGTATAGGAAGCAATCATTTCAAAGTTAAGCCCAGCCAAAATAACGAACAAAAAGGAACTACCTCCACCATGATATATATAACTTTCCTAACCAAAAGGAAAATATAACATAAATACAGAGTCTTTCCTACCAACTAGCAATAAACATGAGAAAAAGGTGAAAATTATCAGGTTTTTCATCATTCATACACTGTAAAAAAATATTTTTCAAAGAATTGGAACACAAAATGGAACATACACTACACTGTCAAAAGTTTTGGAATGCTTGCCTTTACATGCACATGAACTTTAATGACATCCCATTCTTAATCCGTAGGGTTTAATATGTTGTTGGCCCACCCTTTACAGCTATAACAGCTTCAATTCTTCTGGGAAGGCTTTCCACAAGGTTTAGGAGTGTGTTTATGGGAATTTTTGACCATTCTTCTAGAAGCGCATTTGTGAGGTCAGGCACTGATGTTGGACGAGAAGGCCTGGCTCGCAGTCTCCGCTCTAATTCATCCCAAAGGTGTTCTATCGGGTTGAGGTCAGGACTCTGTGCAGGCCAGTCAAGTTCCTCCACACCAAACTCGCTCATCCATGTCTTTATGGACCGACGCTTTGTGCACTGGTGCGCAGTCATGTTGGAACAGGAAAGGGCCATCCCCAAACTGTTCCCACAAAATTGGGAGCATGAAATTGTCCAAAATGTCTTGGTATGCTGAAGCATTAAGAGTTCCTTTCACTGGAACTAAGGGGCCAAGCCCAACCCCTGAAAAACAACCCCACACCATAATCCCCCCTCCACCAAACTTTACACTTGGCACAATGCAGTCAGACAAGTACCAATCTCCTGGCAACCGCCAAACCCAGACTCGTCCATGGGATTGCCAGACAGAGAAGCGTGATTGGTCACTCCAGAGAACACGACTCCACTGCTCTAGAGTCCAGTGGTGGCGTGCTTTACACCACTGGATCCCACGCTTTGCATTGCACTTGGTGATGTAAGGCTTGGATGAGCTACTCTGCCATGGAAACCCATTCCATGAAGCTCTCTACACACTGTTCTTGAGCTAATCTGAAGGCCACAGAAGTTTGGAGGTCTGTAGCTATTGACTCTGCAGAAAGTTGGCGACTTCTGCGCACTGTGACCCTCAGCATGCGCTGACCCCGCTCTGTGATTTTACGTGGCCTACCACTTCATGGCTGAGTTGCTGTTGTGCTCAATTGCTTCCACTTTGTTATAATACCACTAACAGTTGAGCGTGGAATTTTAGTAGTGTGGAAATTTCACGAATGGACTTGTTGCACAGGTGGCAACCTATCACGGTACCACGCTTGAGTTCACTGAGCTCCTGAGAGCGACCCATTCTTTACAAATGTTTGTAGAAGCGTCTGCATGCCTAGTGCTTGATTTATACACCTGTGGCCATGGAAGTGATTGGAACACCTGAATTCAATGATTTGGAGGGGTGTCCCAATACTTTTGGCAATATAGTGTATTTTACAAGACAATTCCATTTCAGTAATCCAATGTTACTTGCCGTTTCTTTGTAATTGTTTGTGTTTACACAATTTTTTTCAGTGTCGAATGATATTGCCTGAGCACAATCTGAAGACATCCTCTACTAGTGTTTTGAAATCCAGAGCTGAATCCGTAACTCATTGCACACCGACGGCCGCCATAAACTGGCCCTGTGATACCTGATTGGCCGCTCAGTCCCAAGCGCTTTACGAGACAGCATCCGGCTCACTCAAAGAGTTTATTATGGCCACTGTCAAATAAATTCCATTGAATATGTTTTTATTTTACAGCCCCACACTGACATGTGCATAGATATAGAGATCCCAGTGTTAGTGGTGCTGTACTAACAGAACATCTGAAAAGAAAACACTCATATAGAACCAATAGGGGCTTTAGGATCTACAGTTATTTTTGAAATGAGCATAGTACTAACGGTGCAGTATATACTGCATATGGCCTACTGTCTTTAAAAACATGCAAGCAATATGCAATGATAACATTTCAAAAGTTGTATATTACATCAGTGTTATTTTAACGCTATATAATAACCCTGATACATCATCACATGATCTCATGTCACATGTGAGTGGCAACCAGTTATCATTTTAAGCATAGTAGATATGACTTCCCAGGGCTGTACAGTGCGATGTTGCACATCCTACGGAAAAATCGCTCTGTGTGATGAATAAATTAGCTGCAGTAGCATGCGTGCAATACAGTTTTCCATGTGTGTAAAACACAGCCGCTTGTTTGTGTGTGAGGTTAGTCGATGCCGCATGCGCGGGCTCAATATCCTTCATAAACGAGTACTTGTTCAGCGCAAGTTAACTGGCTGAGACCTACACACCGGCAAATCCGCTCATCATAAAACCAAAGCTTAGGTATGAAGTAAGGAGGTAATGAGTGGTCCTCTGCAGCCATCTACTGGTTATAATGGACATTTCATGCCATTTTCATTTTAAAAGTGCTTGTTTGCCAACAGGTGGCAGAAATCATCCACTATGCGTAGCACCATTTCCATGTTATCTCCATGAAGGAAAATGAGAAATGTAGATTTTTAAATTAAATTGAATTTTACTTAAGTTTAATGTTGTTGTGAGGTTGAATTTAAATGGATGTTGTTTGGATTGTAGTCAGAGATATTGGGCTATATAAACAAAATTGACAATGTGAAGTGTTACGTTCCTGCAGTTTGCCACAAAGAAAGAAAAAGGTTTTTTGTTAAGGGTTGGATTTTGTGTGCCTTGTATGAGACATTATCAGTCCTTTTGCCAGTCACCTGCCTGTTTAAGCGACAAACTGTGCTACTTGTGGTTGTTTTATGAGATGTAATGTGCGTTTTATACCTGTTCTACAATTGTGCTGACTAGAGATGCACCGATGTATCGGCCGCCGATATTTATCGGCCGATTATTGATCAATTTACATTTATAATGTAATATTCCTGCTGCGCTGCTGTCTGCGTTTTAATGTTAATCAAACAACAAAAGACCAACAAAAAAATAGCTCACTACTCTTGACTAAATAACTTTCATAAGGATTCATTTCCGCGATGCGGAAAACGCAGACGGAATCCAGTCATAAAAACGGAATTTACTGCATAACGCGGAATGTCACGGAATTTGTCAAAGTTTTGATGAATAAATAAAACGTAGGTCAGTACACTTAAATCATATCGCAATATATACTCGTGTCTGTGAATATTAAGCCGCAAAGAGACTGTTTAAATATGAATCCTGCATGTTTCTGTGTGTCTCTGTGTGAATGAATGGCGCAGACGCGCGGTTTCATTTACCTCACACACACACACACACTTAAACTTGCAGTGTTTTCTGCCGCCTCAATATATGAGGACATGAATGCATGAACCTCATCTCCAGTCACTTCATGAGCATTTTACCGTTTCATTCGACAAAATCTATCGTCATATCATAAACACACACACAGAAACTCAAAGGTCTGCACGGCAACCCGTCAAAATAAAAGTTCAGTTTAACAAAGTAATTGTGACAGAAATATATTAATGTTGCACAGTAGAATTTAGCTACGTCTCAATGTAATAATAATATATGTATTTCATTTATACAGTGAAGAATATGCAGTGTTATTTAACATTTGTTTACTTTATTTCTGTACCTGGAAACTGTTAAACCTACCTAAAAAGCACTGTTTATTTCATATGTATCTTTGTTCTTTTGTATTTATGTTGGCCTGCTGAATGTTAAATGGATCCAGTCTATGTTCATTAGAAATTATTTGATAATGCAGCAATAAACTAGCTAGTAGGCTATAAGTTAATGTATGTTTTTTTTTTTGTTTTTTTAACTTTGCTGATTTAAAACATGATCAAAACACTATCTATTTTAATGACAACATTTCAAATAAGAGGGGAAATGACAAGTATCGGTATCGGAATTGGAATCGGCCAATAATTGTTTGTTCCCCTTCAGTCGGTCACGTTCGACGTACGTCGGACGTCACCGACGAATTGGGATCACTTCTGGGAGCCCCTATCAGCTTCGAGTGTATAGAGAACGGGCCAATGGCCATTGGCGTGCGAGATTTGCATCTCGCGCTCCGCCCCGCATCGCGGGTATAAAGCGGAAGCGGATGCAGCGCACATTTGTCATTCACTTCGGAGCCAAACAAGCTTCATGGAAGACTGTTCCTGCGTCAGCAGAGAGAGAGAGAGAGAGCAGAGAAGAGGCTTTTGTGCTGGGAGAGAAGGCACGTGCAGTGACAACCGCGAGCTCACCGAAATCGGTGAAACAAACTGCTGTTTTTACAGCATCCCGGTTGGTTCGGTGGGGGCGTTCCACGGTGAGTGCAAACACAGGCTGCACTATCCCCTGTGTTTGCCGCGGTTGTTCCTGGGTGCTTCGGCACGTTAAGAGCTTCTTCTAAAAGAGCAACACGGGTGTGAAATTGCGTCTTTTTCAAGATGTCATTCCACCCGTGCGTTTCTGGATGCGGTCGTTCCCTGTCACCAGCTGACGGTCACAATCGCTGCCTGACATGTCTGGGTATTCAACATGCCGAGGCAGCGTTTGTGGATAGTTCGTGTTCCCATTGCGGGAACATGACTATCTCGGCGCTAAGGTCGAGACTCGCCTACCTTCGGGAGGGTGGAGTCCCCTTACCTATGCCCCGATCTAGTGCTATCCCTGCCCAGCAGGATAGACCTACTTCGGCGAATAGCCAGGGTGACCTGAGGATCACGTTTAGGGCACACCCGCCGAGCCAGCCTCCGTGGGCCCCTAAACCCTCTGTAGTGCCGCAGCCGGTTGAGCTTTCGGAGGAAGTCGCTGGCCCCTCTCGAGGTGGTCCAACGGTGACCTTTGGAGCTCCAGCAGAGGATAGGATGTCGATCGCTGCATCGGAGGGGGAGTTTCAGTCCTCGGGGGATGAAGACCCGGCTGCGTTGCCTCCCTCTGGGAGAGTGGCGTTGTCCGAGACGGACCCCGAGCTGACGGCTATGCTTTCCCGGGCCGCCGAAAAGGTCGGGCTCGTGTGGAACCCTCCACCGTGTCCCGAGCCTTCTAGGCTGGATGATTGGTTTCTCGGGGCGGCTCGCGCTGGTTCTCAGCGTCCCGCCCCGGTGCCCTTCTTCCCGGAAGTGCATGAGGAGCTCACAAGGTCGTGGACGGCACCTTTTTCTGCCAGAAACCGGCCGAGTAGCTCCTCCCTCCTCACTACTCTCGACGGCGGGCCAGCCAAGGGGTACGTGGGGATCCCGCCGGTGGAACGGGCGGTCGCGATGCAACTGTGTCCGGCGTCCGCTTCCACCTGGCGCGGAGACCCACGCCACCCATCCAAGGCCTGTAAGTTCTCCTCCAGTCTAACTGGGAAGGCTTACAAGGCTTGTGGACAGGCTGCGTCCGCCTTGCATGCCATGGCGTTGCTCCAGGTGCACCAGGCCCAGGCACTCATGGACATGCACGAGGGTAGACCTGACCCAGAGCTCCTCCGGGAGCTCCGGACGGCGACGGACCTCGCCCTCCGGGCGACGAAAGTCACCGCCCGTTCCATTGGTCAGGCGATGTCCACTCTTGTGGTCCAGGAGCGACATCTCTGGCTCAACCTGGCCGATATGAGGGAGACTGATAAGTATCGGTTCCTGGACTCCCCCATTTCCCAGGTTGGGCTGTTCGGCGACGCGGTCGAGAGCTTTGCCCAGCAGTTCTCGACTGTCCAGAAGCAGACGGAGGCCATCAAACACATCCTGCCCCGGCGGTCAGCTGCTGCCCAGCCGCCGGCCGCAGCTCCTCCGCCTGCTCGTCGCCGAGGGCGGCCGCCCGCCGCCGCCCCCGCTCCCGCCCCAGCCCAGCAGCAGCCTCCACCAGGGCAACGGCGTGGAGCCGGCCGCGGGAAGGCCGTCCAGCCCGCTCAGGCCGCTGCCAAACCAGGTGGCAAGCGTCGTCGTAAGAGACCCTGAGACGGGCCACCCAGAGATGGAGGAGACAGCTCTTCAGGAGGTGGTGACAGCACCGCTCCTTCTCCCGCTGGAGGGCCGGGAGAGAATTTTATGTTCTTGTTTGGTTTCTGTTCCGCCACTGGCCTTCGGGCCAGTGGTACCCAAAACTTCAAAAAAAGAGCTGTTTCTAAAATCTCTGGGTGCCAAGAGAGCGCGCTTGGCGGTGTACGACGCTCCCATGCCTTGTCACCCTCCGGTGCCTCTCTTATCGCCAGCAGGGGGTGCTGGCTGTGTCCAGGACGCACACAAGAGGCCTCCGCACACTCGTGCACCCCCTCAGCGGAAGCAGGTAAGTGTTGCATTGCGCACTCAGACCCCACTTCGGGCCGCGATGCCGTCCGAGTCGGGTCCCTGCACTCCGCTGCGCTGCCCCGCTGCGGGTACGTCTGTGGTGCCGTTGGTCCCGCTGGTTCGGTCGCTGGGAGCCTGGTTAGCGCTCCCCAGCCCGTCCCGCTGGCTCATCCGTACTATCAGACTCGGCTATGCGATTCAGTTCGCTCGGCGGCCCCCCAAGTTCAGGGGCGTTCACTTCACCTCCGTGTCGAAGGAGGACGCCCCCGTGCTACGGGCGGAGATCGCAGTCCTACTGGCGAAGGACGCGATAGAGCCGGTCCCTCCAGCCGATATGAAGACAGGCTTCTACAGCCCGTACTTCATTGTACCCAAGAAAGGCGGCGGGTTACGGCCAATCTTGGACCTGCGGTTCTTGAATCGGTCCCTTCACAGGCTGCCGTTCAGAATGCTAACGCAGAAACGCATCTTCAGGTGCATCCGTCCCCAAGATTGGTTTGCAGCGATCGACCTGAAGGACGCGTACTTTCATGTCTCGATTCTCCCCCGACACAGACCGTTCCTACGCTTTGCGTTCGAGGGACGGGCATATCAGTACAGAGTCCTACCCTTCGGGCTGTCCCTGTCGCCCCGCGTCTTCACGAAGGTCGCGGAGGCGGCCATTGCTCCCATGAGAGAGCGTGGTGTTCGCATTCTCAACTACCTCGACGACTGGCTGATTCTGGCTCAGTCGAAGGCACAGTTGTGCGAACACAGGGACATGGTGCTCAGTCACCTCAGCCTGTTGGGACTTCAGGTCAACTGGGAAAAGAGCAAACTCTGCCCCGTGCAGAGGATCTCTTTTCTCGGTATGGAGTTGGACTCGGTCAATCTGACAGCGCGACTCACAGAGCAGCGCGTCCAGTCGGTGTTGAACTGCTTGAATTCGTTCAAATGCAGGACAGCGGTACCACTGAAACATTTTCAGAGGCTCCTGGGGCATATGGCATCCGCAGCCGCAGTGACGCCGCTCGGATTGCTTCATATGAGGCCGCTTCAACACTGGCTACACGACCGAGTCCCGAGATGGGCGTGGCAGAGCGGCTCATTCCGTGTCTCAGTAACACCGAAGTGTCGCCAAACCTTCAGTCCGTGGTTGGACCCTTCGTTCCTACGGGCAGGAGTTCCCCTAGAACAAGTGTCCAGGCATGCTGTGGTCTCCACGGATGCCTCATCCACCGGCTGGGGGGCCACGTACAACGGGCTTGCAGTTTCGGGTCTGTGGACGGGGCCTCAACTGCAATGGCATATCAATTGCCTCGAGTTGTTAGCAGTTCGTCTTGCGCTGGGCCGCCTCAAAGGGCCGCTACGAGGCAAGCACGTTCTGGTCCGTACGGACAACACTGCGGCCGTTGCGTACATCAACAAACAGGGTGGTCTACGCTCCCGCCGCATGTCACAACTCGCCCGCCATCTCCTCCTCTGGAGTCAGAAGCATCTGAGGTCGCTTCGTGCCATTCATATCCCGGGCCTGCTCAATCGTGCAGCCGACGAGCTCTCACGACAGCAAGTGCTCCCAGGAGAGTGGAGACTCCATCCCCAGGTGGTCCAGCTGATCTGGAGTCGCTTCGGGACCGCACAGGTAGACCTGTTTGCCGCCCCGGACACGTCTCACTGCCAGTTGTTCTATTCCCTGACCGGGGGGACCCTCGGCTCGGATGCGCTGGCACACAGCTGGCCCCGGGGCCTACGCAAATATGCGTTTCCCCCAGTGAGCCTTCTTGCGCAGACACTGTGCAAGGTCAGGGAGGACGAGGAGCAGGTCTTGCTAGTTGCGCCATACTGGCCCAACCGGACCTGGTTCCCGGAACTAGTGCTCCTCGCGACAGCACCTCCTTGGCCCATTCCTCTGAGGAAGGACCTCCTGACTCAGAGACGGGGCACCCTGTGGCACCCGCGTCCGGACCTCTGGAAACTCCATGTCTGGTCCCTGGACGGGACGCGGAGGTTCTAGGTGGCCTACCACAGGCTGTGGTAGACACCATCACTTCCGCCAGAGCCCCCTCTACGAGGCGCCTCTACGCGTTGAAGTGGAACCTGTTCGTCGAGTGGTGTTCTTCTCGTCGAGAAGACCCCCGAAGATGTTCGATCGGCTCTGTGCTTTCCTTCCTGCAAGAAGGGTTGGAGCGAAGGCTGTCTCCCTCCACCCTCAAAGTGTATGTTGCCGCTATCGCCGCAAATCACAGCATGGTCGAAGGTAAGTCCCTAGGAAAGCACGATCTGGTCGTCAGGTTCCTGAGGGGGGCGAGGAGATTAAATCCGCCTCGCCCTCACTCTATACCCTCTTGGGACTTGCCCCTGGTGCTAACCGCATTACAGAGGGCTCCCTTTGAGCCTTTGCAGTCAGTAGAGTTAAAAATCCTGTCCTGGAAGACAGTACTCCTGACTGCATTGGCTTCCATCAAGAGGGTAGGGGACCTGCAGGCATTTTCGGTCGACGAATCGTGCCTGGAATTCGGGGCGGGTAACTCTCATGTAATCCTGAGACCCCGGCCCGGATATGTGCCCAAGGTTCCCACCACTCCCTTTTGGGACCAGGTGGTGAACCTGCAAGCGCTGCCTTCGGAGGAGGCAGACCCAGCCCTGGTTTTTCTCTGTCCCGTTCGCGCTCTGCGGACTTACGTGGACAGAACGCAAAGCTTCAGGACCTCAGAACAGCTCTTCATCTGTTACGGAGGCCAGCAGAAGGGAAAGGCTGTCTCCAAGCAGAGGATGGCTCACTGGATAGTGGATGCCATCGCCTTGGCGTATGAAACCCAAGGCGTGCCCTGCCCGCTTGGGTTGAGGGCCCACTCCACTAGGAGTGTGGCCTCTTCCTGGGCGCTGGCACACGGCGCCTCGCTGACAGATATATGTAGAGCTGCGGGCTGGGCGACACCTAACACGTTCGCTAGATTCTATAGCCTCCGTGTAGAGCCGGTTTCTTCCCGTGTGCTCGCTTCAAATAGCCGGTAACACCGAAGTGCCCGTTCTAGTGTCGGCTTGCTGCGCCATTCCCCTCCTCATGGACCGGATACGTGCGCTGATATGCTCCAGTCGAGTTCCCCAGCACGGCGAACCCTGTTGAGTCCTCCGCAACCCGTGGCAGTCAGACGTGGCGGAGCGTCCGACGCCAGGTCTAACACTCGTATGCATTGGTGGAACTTGTGTTAGGCTGGGTATCCATATGTTGTGACCCCTACGGCGGTCCCATATGTGTATTCTTCCACGGTACGGCTCCCTACGGCGAGCCCGTGTCTTTCCCTTGGCAGAGCTCGCTCTGCCGTCTCTGTGCGGTGTAGTCTCCCGCCTGCATTGGCCGGGGCCACCCCTGGGACTTCCGTATGTTGTACTGCCCACGGCCAGTCCATACATGTATATTCCACATGATACCTCCCTACGTGTAGGATGTGGCTTCCGCAGCGGCCCCCCGGGGCACGCTTTCCCAGCGTTATCCAATACTCTGCTGAGTGGGTCTTGCGGAACAGCAGCAGTGACTCTCCCTGCGTAGGTTCCCCGCCCCGAACAGACGGGGGTCTGAGGGGCTTTCGCTGGGCGCTGGAAGTGGTAGTAACTGTGGCGTTTTCCATAGGGATCCCAATTCGTCGGTGACGTCCGACGTACGTCGAACGTGACCGACTGAAGGGGAACGTCTCGGTTACGTATGTAACCCTCGTTCCCTGAAGGAGGGAACGGAGACGTACGTCCCGTCGCCACAGTTGCTGTACCATCACTGCAGCGGCCGAGTCACTAGTTCGGCTCCTCAGTGAAAAACAAATGTGCGCTGCATCCGCTTCCGCTTTATACCCGCGATGCGGGGCGGAGCGCGAGATGCAAATCTCGCACGCCAATGGCCATTGGCCCGTTCTCTATACACTCGAAGCTGATAGGGGCTCCCAGAAGTGATCCCAATTCGTCGGTGACGTCCGACGTACGTCTCCGTTCCCTCCTTCAGGGAACGAGGGTTACATACGTAACCGAGACGTTCGGTGCATCCCTAGTGCTGACCTGTGCTACAAAACATTCAACCTCTGTAGCACCAGTGCTATGTGCAAAAAAAGTTAACATACAGCATTGCTTCCAGTTAGTTTGTTGCACTGAAAACAGAAGCATGTTGCATTGTGGGAAATTTAGTAGATCATCTGGGAAATTCCATGCATACTGTGAACAGTATGCACACTATATACTGCACAAGAGTGGTATGGTGCTATTCCCGAACACAGTGTATGGGAGTAGTTACTTGCTGACCTCTGATTTATGTCTGTGCATCATAGATCATGTCATGATTTATTGGGTATCAAATATATAGTTTCTGCCACTGACATCAGTTGCTTCCAAATCAATGTTCTGTCTCGTCATACAGCAGGGGTCCGTGTGTCTCGGATCACAGCCGTGTCTTTGAAACTCCAGCTTGAAGTATCCATCAGATGTTCGACTTAAACTTGAGCCTTGTTAAAAACAAAAAGTGGAACTTTTGCAGCAGAAGAAGCGACGGAGCAGAAACTGTAGATGTTGCGTTTCATGCGTATCAGAGAGAGTCCGATCTGTCGAAGTCTCATACGATGAGATCCCTTCAAACAGAGAGTTTAAACACATTTGGGTTCAGCGGGTCGCTGGTTCTGGTAGACGGAAGCGGCTGAATAGAATCTCCAGGGATGAGGATCATTAAATCAGGCTCCGGTCGGCTCCGTTTTCTGACCTCAGTCGGGGAGCTGATGGAAAAAAGGAAGAAAAAAGAACGAGAGAGAAAGTAAAAAATGACCTCCAAATGATGATGATAAGTGCCACATTTACTTCCTCAGATCTCCATGTTAGCAGTGATCAAAGGATGATATTTTGCCTGAGGAAATCCATTATTTCAGGTGTAGGGTTGGGATTTGAGGACAAATACTGGAACGGAATGATCTGCTTGGTGTTCGTTTAAATTAACGGTTCTTGAACATCTTCAGTCTTGTATTGATGTAGACAAAACACTACTAAAATACAAAGTATTGTATACAATACAAAATACGCACTTTTGTCTTGTGTTGTTCCTGCTGGTTGTATGAACAGTTGAGATCTTGTCTAATTCATGACTGTTGCTATGTCCATCTCAAAGTTTTACTTGTATGTATATATATATATATATAGAAAGAACCACAAAGCAACAGTTATATACAGTATATAACTATAGCAAGCGTGTCAACAACTGAGCTAGTAAAACTAAAAGTCAAGCACACATTCTTTTTTCTCTCTTCCTCTCTGGACCAATAGAGTAGCCATTTATTCAAGTGGAGTTACAATCTCTCTTCAAAAGATTCAATTCTCCTCATCACCAACCTGTTTGCATTTTAATGAAAGCTAATAGATGTGGTTCTAGATGGAGATGTTCAACGAGTCGAGCTTTCCTGGCCTGTGTGGATGCCAAGTGTGTCCAATTTCCTGTTTCCTCCGCATTGAAAAAAAAAACGAGCGCTTTAGTTTCCTCTCGCAGGGCGTTCTGCTTCAGAAAACACACGGCTACCTGTTAGTCACGCTCTGTGATTTCCATTTAGAAAAGCACCAACAAACAGATTTCTGTTCATTATTTGACCCTTCACTGTGCCCACGCCAGCCATGCCAATCAGCTTGCTTCCGCTGCGCTGGGCATTTGGATATCCAGCATGCCAGTCTGTGACACCTAATTATTCTCCCAGAATCTGGGCATTGATATTCAGCCTGCGTTTGCCGTAATAAGCAGCGATATTCACACTCATGCTCTGTGGAATTGTTGAGTATTGGGAACTGTTGTGTGTCGTGTAGTTTAGTCAGGAAATAAATAACTGTGACACCAAAACATATGAGACCTCATAAAGTGACTCAGATGGGAATTTGTTGTTTTTTACAGCACTATATGAGTGTTAATTAGAATATGTGTGTGTGTGTGTGTGTGTGTGTGTGTGTGTGTGGAACACCTAGTTATTGCACTTAATAGTTTAACTGAAGTTGTTTTTCATGTAGTCACATAAAACATATTGTATTGGACTACTTTTATGGTTGATATGGTTTATGAATGATGACAGGTTTTTGGGTGAACTCTTCCTTTGAACCAGGGCTCCCATTCAGAGCCACTTTCCTTCTCCAACTCTAATTAAACGCACACGAATCGACTAATCAAGGTCTTTGGGTTGGGAACTAAACTCTGGTAAGTGGCTCTCGAAACCTGATTATTTCATCAACATCATAAACCAACTTCAGGTGGATCTTAAGGTCTCCATGAGGTCTTGAGTTTGAGTTTCATTTCCAATTCCTGCTATTCAAGTCACTTATTGTGTGTCCTCATTTTGTCCCCCTCTAATTATGCAAATTCTCCATCCAGAGCATGACCCTGATTGGTCGCTGGGGTTTAATTAGCGTCTGTGGCTGCAGTGGGTTCGGCAGTGTGTGTGATCGCAGGTGTGATGGAGTGAATTATTAACAGAAACCGGTAGGATTCTGTTTAATATGAGCCCAGATGAATTGCCAAGGTGCCTGGACTAGGTGATAAAATATGAATATATTAATTCTTTATTAATAACATCTTTCAGGCTGTTTCTATTTCGGGAATGAAAATGAGGTGTAAATTAATACTCTATTTTTTATCTCTTCATTTTTCTTTTAACCTCAAAAATTCGAGTCTATTCAAGAAACTGCAGAAAGAAGGGAATAATTCATTCCTCATGCCATTCCAAACTCATATAAATTCCCCTTTTTCTGTTAAACAAAGGGAAATATGCTGATAAATGTTTATGCCGCCGTTTTCTATACAGTGAAGGAATAATCCAAGTTTTATAAAGTCAAATGATCGCTTTGTGTGGCTGAAACCAAATTATTATTTGCTTTAATGCTATTCCCTGTTCATTACGGCCCAAAAGCATTGTGACACTGAAACATGCATTTTCTATAAAGCTATTTTGAAACTATATACATTGTGAAAAGCATTACACAAATGATTAATATCAAGTTTGAATATGCACAAACGTGAATGAAAGAGCTGTGGTGGAGAGTCAAGTCACCTCTATTTCTATAGTGCTTTATACAATACAGATTCGTCAAATATGGGACCAATTCAAATCTGCAGTAAAGCAGCTCTAAAAAGACAAAAATGATATTATACAACTCAAGTCAATTCAGTGATGATTTAATTTAGTTCAATAACTGTTTAAAGTTAATCAATTATGAAACAAGTTCAGTTTCACAAAGCAGCTCTATAGAAGACAATAATGTTATGCAGCTTGAGTCATTTCAATGTTGATTCAGTTCAACACTCTCAGGAAAATAGGTACAAAAGCTGTCACTGGGGCGCTTTTGTACCTTATTTACCCATAAAGGGTGCATACTAGTACCTAAATGGTACATAATATTACTTTTTGAAAGAATCCCGCACCAGTGATGGCTTTTGTATCTTTGTTTCTGAGAGTAAAGGAAGAAGATAATCAGTGCATAAACTTAGACTTTAGATATACAAAGACGGTGCACTCATATTACTATGAATGGGAGAAAGTGCAATAAATATGCACAATATGACAGAATAAGTCCCGCCTTATAAATAAAAAAGCCAATCGCTGTTAGGTAAAGTCATTGCATGACTTGCCCGCGAGACGTTTCAAAGATGGCTGCCAAACTTTGGCATAACATTAAAACTTCCATCTTAAATAACATCATAACTGCGACTCACTGTGAATGCAGCGTCTGGTATCAGTCTGTCCACTCCATCAGCTTCTCCATCTGAATGAGTTTTGACTTCAGGATTAGTTGCCTCTGGCAAGGCCTTTGCGAGTAGATGCACGCGTTCAGCTCCGGGTCTCGCTCGGTCCCGAGCCCTACGGCTACTGGGGGACGTTTGAGAGTCCGGGCACCTGCTGCCTCCCGAACCACAGCGTGATCTAACACGCGCACCGGGTGTTCATGAGCCTTTAGGGACTCCAGAAATGATCATGTTCTTTCTTGAGCACGCAGCTGGGATTTATTTACAGTTACTGAGAGGACGCGGCAGAACACTTTATGGCGCTCTGCTGCATTTAACACTGAAATTTACTGAGACGATAACTCTCTTTTAAAGTCTAGAGAGCTGCCTACCTAGACACCATTTTAGGCTGTTCCTGAAAATAGACCGTCACACTGTGCTGCGCAATACTATATTTTGAGCCATTATCATAGGCAGCATTGTATGTTTCCTTCAGTAAAGGCAGTCCCAGAATGCATTGCTACAAGTGAAGATGGCAGATGAGTGGTCGACAAATAACATGGTTCGATAAAAAGTATACTTTATTTTGATAGTCCACTTTAGACATTCTACTAATTATAAGAAACTTTGCAACTAAATGTCAACTAGCAGTTGTTAGAGTATTAGTAGACTTAGTAGAATAAGTTGACGTACTTTTATAGTTACTTATAATCAGTAGAATGTTGGGGATCATCAAAATAATGTTTTAGCAGATATTAAGCAGACAGTCTACTAATACTCTAATGAGAGTTAGTTGACATGTAGTAGGAAAATTTCTTATAGTTAGTGGACTGTCTAAAAGGGACTATCGAGTGTTACCTATTATTTTAAAGGGGACCTATTATGCCCCTTTTTATGCCCCTTTTTAAAATAAGTCTCTGATGTCCCCAGAGTGTGTGTGTGTGTGAAGTTTTAGCTCAAAATACCCTACAGATCATTTTTAATAGCATGTTAAAATTGCCACTTTTTTGGGGGTGAGTAAAAATGTGCTGTTTTTGTGTATGTCCCTTTAAATGCAAATGAGCTGGTGCTCCCGGCCCCCTTTCAAGAATAGGGCGGAGCTTCAAGAGCTCATGCTCTGGCATACCGGTGGCAACAGCAAAACAGGACAATCTCACGCACTAAAAATGTCAGAAACTGTTAGTAGCGATGTTCAGACTTAGATGTTCGAACCAGAGTTTGCGCACGAAGCGTTGGTATTGACCCATCTTTCAGAATCAACCTTTTTGAAAATCCAGCGTTGAAAAGACCCTCTTTTGTGAAGCAGTTCGCCACAAAATGATTGGTGCAAATGTATAAGATTTTACCGATTTTCTTCGGGACATTTCCTCAGTGACTCAGATGGCGGGAGTCTATGGAGACTCATATGTGCATTGGTACATCCCAAAACACAACACTTGAATCTGTGCTTCTCACTCAGGGCTGTGTCTATGCTAACAGGGCAGATATGGATAGTAGATTTTACCATTATAGGCTGGTTGTTCTCACACACTCAGACACACATCGGTGTTTAAACCTTATGAAAGCGAATTTTGCATAATAGGTCCCCTTAAAGGGGTCATGAACTGCATTGTTTTAGTGTTTTATAATGTTTCCTGTGGTGCACTTATAATTTTAGTATGATTTTTACATCAAAGGCATAAAAGGCATTTTTCCTACCCTGATTTTAGCCTCTGCTCTGAACGCTCTGTCTGCTGTGAGACTTCAGTGTAAACGCCCACTGCTGTGACTGGCTGCTGTAAGACTTCAGTGTAAACGCCCACTGCTGTGATTGGCTGACATCTTTGCATATGAAATAGCTAGTATTACATTACTCAAAAATGTTTAGCACGATTTTACTACTACAGCTCTCAAGGTTAACTAATCGTGAAGAGTGTTGATTATAGCATTATATTTAGATCTATAGCATTATATTTAGATCTATGCCAATATATTTAGATCTATAGCATTATATTCAGATCTATGGCATTATATTTAGATCTATGGCATTATATTTAGAGCTATAGCATTATATTTAGATCTTTGGCATTATATTTAGATCTATAGCATTATATTCAGATCTATGGCATTATATTTAGATCTATAGCATTATATTCAGATCTATGGCATTATATTCAGATCTATGGCATTATATTCAGATGGTGGCATGAAAGGTTGCAGTGATGAGCGTTGTAGCCAATCACAGACATGCTGAGCGCATGAATGCAGCATCTCGTCATTGCAACTCGATTTCTGCACACTAACGAATGCTTTCATCATAACTAACAGTACAAACACAATGTAAATAAGAGATTCGTTGATTATAACGGGAGTTTTGGCGCGAGTCCAGAACTCAGTCACTGATAAACTCACGCTGTTTGATTGACAGCTCCAGCGATTGTAAAGGGAGCGTTCTTTGATCACTTTCTATATATAATTTAATCACAGTTTAAATAACAGATTATTGTCATCCTACTAAGAGAAACAATGTGAAGTTGAGCGTTTAGTCACTGGTTTGATTTACTGACATCTGACTGTACATGAATCATTACATATCAGAAATCACTGATCACAGATCAGGCTTTAGAATTAACACAGTTCAGTTATAGAGTCTATATCGTAAAAGTCTGTTTGCAAAAAAAAATCCACAGTGAAATGTAGTGAATACAAATAAATAATGCTTAACTGAGACATTCACATTGTTGAAAATAAATAAGCACATTCCTAGCATTAGGATCCTTTGGAAGGTAATGTTATTTTTAGTTGCTCTTCTCTCGTCGTCATCTCACTAACACGCCAGTGGGCGTGGCCAAAGATGCGATGATGAAGTAGGCGTTAATCTTCTTCTGCAGAGGCGGTCTTTTATAGGCACATTCCACAATGAGTCCTTCTCAGGGCTTGGTTACAATAAAAGCTGTTTTTGGACTAACAAGGAAATTTCAGTTCTGAAACTTACAGGATATTCTTATAGTATGATGACCTCTAATATATCAAAAGCTCAAAGAAAATGTTATTTTTCATTTAATGACCCATTTAATACATTATTTACACAACTATTTGTCTGTGCTATGTATTTCTAGCTTACAAGAGTATTGTGTCCTCTCTACGGTAATCAATTGTGAGTCAAATCTCCCATGAGCTTTACACGAGGAGCACTATTTGTGTTGCATGCTGAGTTACTGTCTATGTAGTGTTCCAAATCTGTCACTTGAGTGTTGCATTATGGTTAGAAGGCAGCTACATGTAGGCAGTGTATGTCAAGGCTAGTGTGCAGTGTGTTTGTGTGAATTTAATTCTAATTGTTTTTTTTCTCTCTTTCTCTCATTTGCCCTCCGCTGTGGATGTCACCGTCTACCTGACATACGTTCAGCAGGTAAGCACGTCTTTTGCTCTAATGTCATTATCAGCAGTCTGATCCGGAGTGAATGTGGTTTCCGTGGAAAGATTACAGGCCACTTCCATCAGATAATTCAGCTCGGGGTCACCAGAACATTTCTGGGGCTTGAAAGAGCATTCGATTCTTTCTCAATAACACTGGAAAACATCTTCAATCATGGCTTCTGTCCTTCCAGCGAAAGTGAGATATCTCTGAGAAAAGGGAGGTGAAATTAGTTCCACAGGGTTTGTTGACCCTTTGTTCAGCCATGACAGAAAGTTACTAAGTGTTTCTGTAATAAATTACAATGTTAAGAATCAAAATAAGACTAGAAATGCAATTACCATACTCTGGTTGACATCAGAGATCAGAATAAGGGCCATGGATGGCCAAAGGCGTCTGTTTACATCCCTTTAAATGAAGGCAGGCTATTACAGAGATTTGAGATGAGCCCCAAAAGATTGTTTGTTCAGACAGAGAAAACCACATTATCAATGTACATAATACTTCAAGCTGGTGCGCGCAGCGGTACGGCAGGCGCCTTTCAGAAAAGTTTGTGTGCCAGCATCCGTCTGAAGACATCAAGGCAATTACTGTCGCTCCCCCTAGAGAAGCGTCTCGTCTCGGTGGAGGACGTTTCCTCTGCATTGTGTCTCATTTTTCTGGTAGCTTTTGTTTGCGATGTGAACTGTGGCTATTCAGCCAGACTCATTTCTGCATAATGCGACATGTTGTTACACAGCCTTAAGTGTGGTGACTTTTTGTAGGTCACATACACACACACACACACACATGGTTAAATAAAGATGCGATGTAACGTTTAAGGCATATTTAACACAACTACATCATGTGGGACAAATGTCTGCCGTGTCTATTCTTCACATCAGACGTCTCCCTATTTCTGCTGCAGCACACAATGACAGTCTATCACAGACGGTTTATCAAATAAAACTGAAATTAATGTTGGGGAAGCTACAAAAGACCTTTTGTAGTGGGTCTTAGTGTAAAAGATAATACAGAGAGAGCGTTTCCTGCCTTAAGTGTGTAATATGACTGAAAAAGAGTCATTTTTATTTGTCTCTTCTGCTCTCCAAGGCTGCATTTGTTTGGTCAAAAATAGAGTAAAAACTTTGAAATATAATTATCTTTTAAAATAATTGTTTTTAATTTGAATATATTTTAAAATGTAATTTATTCCTGTGATCAAAGCTGAATTACTCATCTTCAGTGTCACATGATCCTTTTGAATTTTTTTAATATAATATTAATTTATGTATTTACAAATCAGTGTTTTTGAATGAATTGGTTCAATAAATGATTCAATGACTCACTCACTCATTACGACAAACACATTTTCTAAATGAATCAGTATGTTTGAATCATTCACTCAACCAATTCGTTCAAAAATCATTAAGTGATTCACTCATAAAGGCAGTCCATTGTTTCATTCCTGAATGAATCAGTGTTTTTAATGAATCGTCTGAATGAATGATTCAGCGACTCGCTCGCTCACTCACTCACTCACTCATTACAACAAAAACTTTTCTAAATGAATCAGTATGTTTGAATCATTCACTCAACCGATTCATTCAAAAATCATTCAGTGATTCACTCATAAAGGCAGTCCATTGTTTCATTCCTGAATGAATCAGTGTTTTTTTTTATGAATTGTCTGAATGAATGATTCAAAGACTCACTCACTCACTCATTACGACAAACACATGGGCTGAATCCGAAATCGCTCCCTAAATCACTCTTCCCTACTTTAGTCCACTAATACAGTTCACTTGAAGGAGTGAATGAAAACGAGTGAGCGAATTCGGACAGCCGTTTGAGTGTACATCAAAGTCCCTTTAAGACAAGTCATTTCACTCGACGCCTCTCTGGCATGCAAGTGCAGCTTCTATCTGTTTGAATGGGGAAATATCAAATTCTTCAAAACTGTTCGCCAAACTTACAATTAAATTTAATTCAAATCACCAATGAAATCTGACAACAGCTGTCTCATAAATTAGTTTTTAACTGCCTGTTTCTATAGCTTCTAATGGCAGCTGCAGTGACGCGATGACTTTACTAGTCAATGATTGGCTCTTTCATTTAGAAGGCGGGGCTTAATCGCCATATTGGGCGTTGCACTTTCTCCCATTCATAAGTAATCGGAGTGCACCGTCTTCCTATATATAAAGTCTTTGGCGTACACCAAGACGTTATTGTGGTGCAATGTGGGATAGAATGAGTGCACTCGATAACGTCCACTATATTTTCGGGCACTACTACAAATGGTTGTCCCCTCAAATATCGCCCTATTTGAGGGTATACATAGGGGGCGATTTCGGATTCAGCCATGTTGTTTCTAAATGAATCAGTATGATTGAATCATTCACTCAACTAATTTGTTTCAAAAATCATTCAGTGATTCACTCATAAAGGCAGTCCATTGTTTCAGTCCTGAATGAATCAGTGTTTTTAATGAATCGTCTGAATGAATGATTCACTGACTCCCTCAATAAAGACATTTGTCGCCTCCTTCTGCCATAAAGATGTAATCTGAAGAAACAATCATTATAAATCATTATCATAAGTAACTATCATGTTCATATACCATGGTAAAAGAGTACTATGGTGCTTGAGACACAAATGCTGCAGTGTGACACTTTAATAATTAGTGTTAGTGATATAAACAAACTCTAACACTGTGTATGAGCAACAGAAATAGCGAAGCGTACCTTATGGCACATTGTTAGCGGGAAGTGTTTGACTCTGTTGTATTTTTACCACCCTAACATGAAAACACACGGAGGAAACAGGGAACTGGAGCGATGAGCTTCAAGACACACACGTTCTGCAACACTCCTGCTTGTTTGCCGGATTTATGATGAGCCTTTAGATTGGAGAGACGTTATTTCCTGACAGATCTGTATTGGACTGGATGGTTCTCTGGCTTCCTCTGCAAAAGGGCTTTTCTGACAGGAGATGATGTATGCTGGCTGCAGAAAACTGGGCCGCTCTTTCCTTTAATTGGGTCTCGTACCGAAATGCACCCGTGAATTCAGACGGGTCAGATCAGATGAGGAAGACGGCCAGCATTGCTCACTGTTTTGCTAAAAGTGGAATATGCACCGTCAGGGAGCTCCTGAAAAGAATATGATTTGTAATGATAATTTTAGAAAGAACATTCCAGGATAAACTCCAGGGAGTCTTTTTAGAGATGGAGAAATGTGCAGTGAACAGGTGCAGTTATTACACACAGCATGCATCTCGGCTAATTGTTCACTGTGATTCTCACATTCAGTTAAAGACCCTGTGAAATCAGAATTTGCCTTTTGTCCCTCGCATGTCATCTGTACAAAAGTTTGAGGTCTGTAAGGTTTTTGAAATAGTCTCTTCTGCTCATCAGAGGCTGTATTTATGTGCTCAAATATACAGTAAAAACAGTGAAATATTATTACAATTTATAATAACTGTTTTCTATGTGAATATATTTTAAAACATAATTTATTCCTGTGATCAAAGCTGAATTTTCAGCATCAATACTCCAGTCTTCAGTGTCACATGATCTTTCAGAAATCATTCTAATATGCTGATTTGATGCTCAAGAAACATTTATGATTATTATCAGTGTTGAAAACTTAACATAATTCACTTTCACATGGTGTTTGAACATAAATGTGTGTCGACAACCACCCTATAATGGTAAAAATCCACCTAGTGCTTTTTTTAATCCCTGTAAATCATAATGTGGCAAGCATTCAAGGCCGAGGGACCGGTGGCGTGATTGTGTGATTGATAATGAGCGCCAGCTGCGCGCCTTTGAATGCTCGCTGGTTCCCGCCTGCTTTCCTTCCCGTTCCTTCGCTGCTTCCTTCAAACGAACTGTGTTACATTGGTGCCGAAAACCCGGGAAGAAGGAGTCGGGAACCAGCAAACATTCAAAGACTTTAATAAAGCCCCTCACGGACGGCTGCCGCGCACACATAATAAAACATAAACAAAACACAACGTAAAGTCCAGCCCTGGTCCTCTCTCTCGTCCTTCACTGTTGTCGCTCCTCCTTTTATGCATCCAAGCTCTTCCGTGAGATACGGGACCGGTGTGGCATGCAGCTTGTGCTCATTATCAATCACGCCACCGGCCTCGTGCCGTTCTCTCACGGTCCCTCATAAGCAGCCACACATAAGCAGTGTCTCAGAACAAGCCGTTCGCAGTTCGAAGTGACGTCACTTTGCACAGGCCCCGCCCACGACTGTTGACGGACACTGCAGTTTCAGCATAGACCCGCCCTGAGTGAGCTGTACACAGTCCACCATTGTTTCGATGACAGAGCAGATGTAGACAAGAATGTCTCCTAAGCGATTGGGGTGTTTTGTTGTTGGATGTAAGAATGAACATAGCAGTCGTCATTTACTCCCGACGTCTGAGCCGCTGTAGACGCAATGGATTACTTTTGTTTTTGAAGGTGATGCGCCCCAAAATATACCTAAATTCGTTTACGTCTGTGCAAATCATTTCATTCCAGACTGCTTTGTGAACGAGGCGCAATGCAAGGCAGGCTTTACTAAAAAGTTGTTACTCAAGGATAGATCTGTACCAACTGTTCGTGATCCAGTTTATAGTCTCCGGAGCGATACTAGGAGATCACGCACTTTATTACAGTTCATCAGAGTTGTTTTACAGATGTAAAGTTTATTAAGCACCCCCTGAAAAGGTGAAAAGATCAGCATATATTTGTTTAGGTAACACTTTATTTTACAGTGTCCTTGTTACATATGTTACATGTACTTACCATAGTAATAACAGTAAATTATGCATAATTACATGCAACTAACCCTCAACCAAATCCTAATCCTACCATAACCCTATAGTAAGTACATGTAGTTACCTAATATTACTCAGTACTTAAATATATAATTACACTGTAACATTGACATCTTAAAATAAAGTGTAACCTTTGTTTACTGTTAGTTGTAAGGAGTGTTTTGTGTAATTCGCTGTGTATATTGATAATAATGCAAGGGAGAGAGAGAGTTTATGAATAAGACTTTAATGTGCACTTCTTGTACTGTGTTTTATTCAGCTCTTACATTGATTTTATGGAGTGAAAACAGACGCTTCATCTTTTGTGTGACGTACAACTTCATAAAACTCATCAGTAAAGTTTTGGCCATCATTCGGACGGGGTCCGCTACAACAGGCTTGTACTAATAGTGAATAAAAGCAAGATGACAAATAAGTTATAACCGTAATTAAACAAAACTATAGCTGTTCTATCTCCATGCAGCAGATATTTCTGTTCTGACATTTTCATTCCGTGAGATGAGATTGTACTGACACCGGAGCATGAGCTCTTAAAGCTCCGCCCCCTCTTGAAAGGGGGCCGGAGGCACCAGCTCATTTACATTTAAAGGGACACACACAAAAATGGCGTGTTTTTGCTCACACACAAAAAGTGGCAATAACATGCTATAAATAATGATCTGTGGGGTATTTTGAGCTAAAACTTCACATACACACTCTGGGGACATCAGAGACTTATTTTACAGCTTGTAAAAAGGGCATAATAGGTGCCCTTAAAAAAATTGTACTGACCCTAAACGTTTGAACAGTGCTAGTGCACTTCTAAAAGCTGACTACATGCACTTTTAACACACTTTAAATTAAGTATGCATTGAGTGCCAAGCAAGTAAGTCATCATTCATGGCAGTGATCTAAATATAGTCTACACTGACTATTAAAAATTGGAAGACATGGATGGATGGATGGATGGATGGATGGATAGAGTTTTGTATGAGTAAACGAATGAGGCGAGTCAGGTCGTTGCTTCTATGATGAATCCACTAATGGTTAATCTCTTTAATCGATACATCTGCAGTCAAACGGACTCCTGAAGGGAGCACTCTGATGCCGAGCCCGGCGATGAAACATTAATGCATTTCTGCTGTGCAAACAGCGCTCAAGAAACATGCTCTGGCGTTTCAGCCTGGCTGCTTCTTCAGCGGAGGATTCACTGCTGACCTCACTGACAGCATCACTTCACACACACACACACACACACACACACACACTCTCTCTGATGGATGTCAGCCACCCCTTTAACTGCACAATATATGCAATTAAACACTGTCCTTTATTTAAAAAGTTAAACTAATATAAATATTGACAAGCTATTTTAAAACAGTATTTCTTAATAAACATTTTTTATTCAAGTAATTATTCAAGTAAACAGCAGTGCTATTTTAGTATTATTGAGAATGTATTATTTAGTATTAAATGTAGAATGTATAATTGAGAATTATATAGAATGTTTGTTAATATTTTGGATTAGATTTTATTTGAATATTTTCTATTTTTATTTGATTTATTTTTTGGTAATTTTTTTATGTGCTTTTGTCATTTTTATTATTGTTTTATATATATATATATATATAATATTACTAAATATATATATAATACTATTACTATATATATTACTATTAATATATATATATATATATATATATGTGTGTGTGTATATATATATATATATATATATTACTATTTAGGTTTAATTTATTTTTATTTCAATTTTAGTAATTTTAGTGCTTATTTCAGTTATAGCTGCCAGTGCCAAGACAACATTTCAAATTTTCATTTGGTTTTTCATTTAATATTTATATTTTATTTAAGCTTTACTTTAGTAAACAAAAATGCTTTTAATAATTTTAGGTTTACAAGTCCTTTATTTAAAAATGTAAATATAATAGTAGTAGTATTACTTAATAAAGTAAACATTTTTAGCATTGTTATTTTAGTGTCATTGATATACTATTATAGTTTTAATATTTTCTATTTTTTTGTTTTCACTGTAATTTTAAAGTTGTATTAATTTTGTTGTGTTGTTATTTTTATTTATTTTTTAATGTGTTTTTATTAATTTTTCAGAATGTTGAGAAATGTTGACTTGGCAAATAGTTGAAATAAAATAAGTTAAATTTTTTATGTTTTATTTTGGTTTATTTTTTTACGAGGGCTAGTTTGTTTTATTTTTTATTTTTTTTGGAAATGTTATGTGCTTGTGTCATTTTTATTAATATTTTTATATTATTCATTTTATTTTTATTTTTATTTATTTTTATTTAGCACTTATTTCAGTCAGTTACATTTCTAATTTTCATTTAGTTTTTCATCCAACATTTATATTTTATTTTAGTTAACAAAAATGCTTTTAATAATTTTAGTTTATGTCCTTTATTTAAAAAGGTAAATATTAATATTGCTTAATAGTAGTAGTATTGCTTTTTAATAATTATTCAAGTAAACAACATTGTTATTTTAGTGTCATTGATATAATATTAGTTTTATTTAATAGTTTTATTTATTTATTTTTTTCACTGTAATTTTAAAGTTTTATTTTTATTCGTTTTTTGTACATGTATATATATATATATATTTTTTTTTTTTTTTTTTTTTTTTTTTTTTGAGAATGTTGAGAATGTTGAGAAATGTTGACTTGGCAACTAGTTGAAATAAAATTATTTATTTATTTATTTTTATTATTTGTTCCATTTATTTTATTTTTTTAAGATAGCTAGTTTTAGGGCCCTATTTTAATGATCTGAGCTCATGGTCTGAAGCGCACGGCGCAGGTGCACTTAGAGCGTGTCCAAAATGAGAACTGCGTCCGGCTGAAACTAGCAAAAAACACTCGCGTCGCACCTGGCGTCACATTGCGCCGGGTGTATGATAGGGCCCTTCATGTGGTTTTAGTTTTAGTAAACAATAATAATCCAAGAAAGAAAGACTGATTTGATAAAGCAGTATAGAGAGACACAGCTCCATTCATCCCGATTCCTTTCCAGGTATATTAAAGGTTTCCCACAGGATCAGGCGGCCTGGTGTCATCCTTCAAAGGCAGATACAGAAGAGCTTCATCCCAAAGCGGCAAAAGGCCAGGTTAACCAAAGATTAAAGCCCGACCCGTAACTGAGAGTGTCATTCAAACCGACTCAGGCCTCGGCGCTTTCATCATACTGTCATTAGCCGACAGACGCCAGAGCCGCGGAGCGGATGAGAGCGGCCCGTGATTGACATCATGCTTGACGGGTAAATACGCGGGCTTAATCAAGTGATGGTGCCGTCACATTTCCCAGATCACCCGGCACATTCTGTCAATAGCCACAAAGGCTTTTGTCATTCCGTGACCGTATCTTCAAATCAGATTGGCCGCACACGTTTCCTTTGATCCGCACTCACTGGACAGAGCACCGAGAGCGTGGCCGTGCATCTCGCTCCTCCTGCCAAGTGTTTTACTCTGTGACAAAAGGAAAGTCATCTCGTTTGATGTGGCTTTTGTCCTTTCAGATGCAACATTGATTATTTTTCTCAGTCTGCCTTAGACTTTGTCACACACGGCGGGGGTTTTTCTCAGTCAGGTTCAGTCAGAATCGCGCAGGTCTCGGTCTTTAAGAGCTTTTCAACATCTCACGATTAAATCCGATATATTGAATATTCAGATATGTGTGTGATTGATTTTGTGATCAAGCAACATTTAAACTTCAGTAGCAAAAATTGCATATAATGCAAAATTTATGCATTGTTTTATTGTTTTATGTTTTCTGGGGTGCACTTATAATGTCAGTGTGATTTTTACATCAAAAATGGTCATAATTTAGAAATAAAAGGCTTCAGTGTAAACGCCCACTGCTGCGATTGGCTGCTGTGAGACTTCAGTGTAAACGCCCACTGCTGCGATTGGCTGCTGTGAGACTTCAATGTAAACGGCCACTGCTGCGATTGGCTGCTGTGAGACTTCAATGTAAACGCCCACTGCTGTGATTGGCTGCTGTGAGACTTCAGTGTAAACGCCCACTGCTGTGATTGGCTGACATCTTTGCATATGCAATAGCTGAGTATTTCATGTGGAACTCTCTCGAAAACTTTTAGCATGTTTTTACTATTAAAGCTCTCATGGTTAACTAATCATGGAAAGTGTTGATTATAGCATTATATTCAGATCTATGGCATTATATTCAGATGGTGGCATGAAGGGTTGCAGTGATGATCATTGTAGCCGATCACAGACATGCTGAGCGCATGAATGCAGCATCTCGTCATTGCAACTCGATTTCTGCACACTAACGAATGCTTTCATCATAACTAACAGTGCAAACACAATGTAAATAAGAGATTCGTTGATTATAACGGGAGTTTTGGCGCGAGTCCAGAACTCAGTCACTGATAAACTCGCGCTGTTTGATTGACAGCTCCAGCGATTGTAAAGGGAGCGTTCTTTGATCACTTTCTATATATAATTTAATCACAGTTTAAATGACAGATCATTTTCATCCTACTAAGAGAAACAATGTGAAGTTGAGCGTTTAGTCACTGGTTTGATTTACTGACCCACAGACAAAGAACATCTGACTGTACATGAATCATTACATATCAGAAATCACTGGTCTCAGATCAGGCATTAGAATGAACACGGTTACTTACATGTTGTGGCATTACTGTCGAGTCCATATCGTAAAAGTCTGTTTGCAAAGCCTACTCCAAAATTGCGACTGATTTCCCAAAGAATCCACAGTGAAATGTAGTGAATACAAATAAATAATGCTCGAATGAGACATTCATATTGTTGAAAATAAATAAGCACATTCCTAGCATTAGGATCCTTTGGAAGGTAATGTTATTTTTAGACGCTCTTCTCTCCTCGTCATCTCACTAACACTCCAGTGGGCGGGGCCAAAGTTGCGATGATGAAGTAGGCGTTAATCTTCTTCTGCAGAGGTGGTCTTTCACCACCTATTATAGGCACATTCCACAACGAGTCGTTCTCTGGGCTTGGTTACAATAAAAGCTGTTTTCATTTCTGGAACTGATATTCTTAAAGTATGATGACCTCTTATATGTCAAATGTTCAAGGAAAATGCTCAATTCATGACCTCTTTAAACTATTAGTATAAACAGTAAAGGCATTGCATTATTTGGATCAGCACCACAGAGCTTAATGGCTCCAATAAAGTTATTTCCTATTTTGTTGTTGTTTCCTCCCCCACCCCCCCATCCCCTTTTCCCATCAAATATTTGTTCTCTCCTCTGTAACACATTAAATGAGGTTGCCAGACCTTCAATCTCATTAGGAGGGAAGCACAACTTTGATTTTCTTTATTAGGAACCGTTATCGTGTTTGAGGCAGGCTGGCAGAGTGACTTAAAGTGTGGACTCATTAAAAAATTCAATTAAACTCTCTCTCCTACGTCCGCGTCTAGCTCTCGCATAATGGCATTAGTTCTCATCAGCGAAGGTTGCCAGGTTGACACATGCATAATTCAGATATTCAGTGCGTCAAAGGTGCGAGGAAAAATAGTTTTTTTTTTAATTCCTGATAGCAAACAGAATTAGATATCACACTGAAAATAGCATCAAACTCACTTTGCCTGGCAGCCTGCTCCGGTACTGCCAGATACACACATCCAAACACATACTGTAACTGAGCTGCTGATTCTGTCATTAGAGATTCACAAGGGTTACATTGGGTTAGTAAGTTAAGTTACTTTTCACTTATTCGTTTAAAATTAGATTAGTTTAGAAAAGTTTACTTATTCTGCTTGAGCACATTTGACATCTTCGGTTCTTTCTTCACTCACCTCAGCTGTTTGTTTTAGTGTGCTTAAATGCATTAAGAATGAAGCATCAGAGTATGGAAGCTTTTTCCATTACGGAATAAAGAATTAAAACGGTAATTGTGAATTTTTTTTTTTACTATTCAGACATTTTCTCAGAATTCTGAGTTTACATGTTGCAAATCTGACTTTGTCTCGGAATTCTGAGTTTTCATCTCACAATTCTGCTTTTTAATTTTTTTTAGAATTCTGAGTTTATATCTCACATTTCTGATATTTTGTCTCAGAATTATGACTTTTTGTTTCAGATTACTGAGTTTACATCTCTCAATTCTGTCTTTCTGACTTTTTTCCTCAGGATACATAATGCCTTACATTATTTTTTTTTGTTTTTGTTTTTCGTTTTTTTTAGAATTCTGAGCTTATGGGCCCTATCATACACCCGGCGCAATGTGACGCCAGGCGCGACACAAGTGTTTTTTGCTAGTTTCAGCCAGACGCAGTTATCATTTTCACGTCCAGCTCCACGTTGTTTAAATATCAAATGCACTGGCTCATCTGTTCACCCATGGGCGTCTGGTCTGAAAACCAGGTGTGTTCAGGAGCATTGTTGGAGCGTTGCTATTGTGAGGAACTGAAAACGACTGCGCCATTGACCAACACAAACCTGCTCTAAAGTCAATAGCGCAGTATTTTTTGTGTTATTTAAAGGGGGCGTTAGTAACGCGTGCACAACGCGTGTACACTCTGCTTATTACACACACAGGGATGCGCAACAGCACACACACATTTTTAAATATTAAAAATAAAAGGATTCCTCTCTGGAGAAGCGTTCAGTCTTTCCACTTGCAAATTCTGTCATGAAAATAGTGAATCCACCATGGTGCGAGCTCAACTGGCTTTTAAAGGGAAAGGGAGATGAGACTCGCCGAAATTGCGACTGATTTACCAAAGAATCCACAGTGAAATGTAGCGAATACAAATAAATAATGCTCGACTGAGACATTCACATTGTTGAAAATAAATAAGCACATTCTTAGCATTAGGATCCTTTGGAAGGTAATGTTATTTTTAGTCGCTTTTCTCTCCTCGTCATCTCACTAACACTCCAGTGGGCGGGGCCAAAGTTGCGATGATGAAGTAGGCGTTGATCTTCTTCTGCAGAGGCGGTTTTCAGTTCTGAAACTGATATTCTTAAAGTATGATGACCTCTTATATGTCAAAAGCTCAAGGAAAATGCTCAATTCATGACCTCTTTAAACTATTAGTATAAACAGTAAAGGCACTGCATTATTTGGATCAGCACCACAGAGCTTAATGGCTCCAATAAAGTTATTTCATTCTGACTGGTTTATTGGACGTTACGCCCAAAACACACCCATGACTCATTAAGAGACTAGGGACAACCCTTTTGGACCATGCGCCGACCGTTTTTCAAGTTGTTAAACTAGCAAAAGTGGATTCAGACACGCCGTAAGTGCACCTGCGCCGTGAGCTTCAGACCATGAGCTCAGATCATTAAAATAGGGCCCTATGTCTTGCAATTCTGATATTTTGTCTTGGATTTCTGAGTTTATATCTCACAATTCGATTTTCCCCCCCGCAACAGAATAACAACTAAAAAAGGTAATTGGGAATTTTTCTCGCAATTGCAAGTTTATATATCACAATATTGGTTTTACATCTCAGAATTGTGCGTTTATATCTTGCAATTGGGAGTTAACAACTCACAGTTCAGAACCCCCCCCCTCAGAATTGCATATTTTTTATTCTGTGGCAGAAATAAGCTTCCATATCAGAGAGACTGTGATCTGCAGACTCCAGAACAGTGTTTTGACTGTATATCCATCATCTGTGAGACTCTGCCCTGTTCAAAGAGAACAGCTGTCTGTCTGAAGGGTTGCTCCCTCTGCTGCGACTGACAGCTGCGGTGTCTGTATGTGTCTCTGCATGCTCAACTTGTGCATTAATGGCGAGGAACTAACTTAAAGTATTGATGATACTAACTGAATTACATTAGTGTGACAGTAGTTGCTTCATTGTAGTAGCTGCATTGTTTATTTGTCATATATTGCCGATACAGCCGAGTGGTAAGTCTAGCTGCAGTAATAATCAAACACGCTTCCCTCTCTCTGTGTCATATATAGCACTGGGAGTCTGATTCATTTCAGCACATTGGCTCATTTGGATGGTTTATTTAAATGAACCAGATACAAACAAACAAAAGTGATTCATTTGATTCTCTCTGCAGCATTTTATGTCTATGTTGTAGTTACAACCTGCTGTTCATCTCTATTTTGGTTTAGTTTATTGTACAAAACTAATTTTTGTTTTCCAAAATACAGGCTAATCATGACAGTCTCTGTCATTAAGATTTTCTTTTAAAAGCGTTAAATTAATCAAAAGTGACAGTAAAGACATTTTATAATGTTATAAAAGATTTCAAATAAATGCAAACTGTTTTCAACAATTGATTATAATCATAAATGTTTCTTGAGCATCAAATCCTCATATTAGAATGATTTGTGAAGGATCATGTGACACTGAAGACTGGAGTAATGATGATAAATTCAGTTTTGATCACAGGAATAAATTACACTTATATATTCGCATTGAAAACAGTTGATTTAAATTGTAATAATATTTCAGATTTTTTCTGTATTTTTGATCAAATAAATGCAGCCTTGGTGAGCAGAAGAGACTCATAAATGTATATACACTGATCGGGCATAACATTATGACCATCTTCCTAATATTGTGTTGGTCCCCCTTTTGCTGCCAAAACAGCCCTGACCCGTCGAGGCATGGACTCCACTAGACCCCTGAAGGTGTGCTGTGGTATCTGGCACCAAGATGTTAGCAGCAGATCCTTTAAGTCCTGTAAGTTGCAAGGTGGGGCCTCCATGGATCGGACTTGTTTGTTCAGCACATCCCACAGATGCTCGATTGGATTGAGATCTGGGGAATTTGGAGGCCAAGTCAACACCTCAAACTCGTTGTTGTGCTCCTCAAACCATTCCTGAACCATTTTTGCTTTGTGGCAGGGCGCATTATCCTTCTGAAAGAGCCACAGCCACCAGGGAATACCGTTTCCATGAAAGGGTATACATGGTCTGCAACAATGCTTAGGTAGATGGTACGTGTCAAAGTAACATCCACATGGATGGCAGGACCCAAGGTTTCCCAGCAGAACATTGCCCAAAGCATCACACTGCCTCCGCCGGCTTGCCTTCTTCCCATAGTGCATCCTGGTGCCATGTGTTCCCCAGGTAAGTAATGCACACGCACTCGGTGATTCATCAGACCAGGCCACCTTCTTCCATTGCTCCGTGGTCCAGTTCTGATGCTCACGTGTCACTGTTGGCGCTTTCGGCGGTGGACAGGGGTCAGCATGGGCACCCTGACTGGTCTGCGGCTATGCAGCCCCATACGCAACAAACTGCGATGCACTGTGTATTCTGACACCTTTCTATCAGAACCAGCATTAACTTCTTGAGCAATTTTGAGTGCATCACGTGCATCAATGAGCCTTGGCCGCCCATGACCCTGTCGCCGGTTCACCACTGTTCCTTCCTTGGACCACTTTTGATTAGGGGTGGAACGGTTCAAATTACTCGCGGTTCGGTTTGTATCATGGTTTTAGGATCACAGTTTCGGTACGGTTCGGTATGTGCTATGTTCATGGTAATAAGGACATTTGTCAAATAAAAATAAACAAAATAAGAACAAATAATCAAACTACAATCAACAGCACAAATACATACAATAGAGCAAAGATGCATATAAAATAAACAGTGCTTTTCAGGTGTTCCAGGTACTGAAATTGAATAAATTAATCAAATATAAAATAACATTGCATATTATAATCTTCACTGTATAAATTAAATAAAGATTAATCATTTTTGAAGTTACAAAAGCTATTCAGTCAAGAGCAGTGAGTGATTTCTTAGTCATTTGTTGTTTGATTAACATTAAAAACACAGACAGCAGGAAAAGGCTTATTTCCCTTTAAGAAATAATGCACATCAGTACATACTGTTACACATGAACACACGTCTTTATCGACTGTTTACGTTTTACTTAAGACATAACCTACTATGTTTGCTAGGATACTCACCAAGATGGGCATGTTGACATATTTTTTGTGTGAATTTGTCCGTTCAAGCGCAAGAGAACTCAATATTTGCGCGCTATCTGCGACGCGCCGTGTGCGCGCTTCAGATGAGTGCACACTGCACACACACACACACAAATCTTCTCTCAGCGTGCGCAAGTTCTCTTTCGCGTCTTGCTCTTGAATGTTTAAATGGGCAAGGCTTAAATGAGTTTAGTTTAAACACAACATGTGCTGTTCAGGTTATTCACTTCACCTGTCAGTGCTCATAATGTTATGCCTGATCGTGTATATATAGAGAGAGAGGGGTTACAGCTACAGCACATTGACTTCTGCTCAAGGACTCAAATGAATCATTTTTCAAACTTTTTCCTTTAAGATTTCTCGACAGAAAGAGGACAGCCCAGGAGAAACAGCTTTTGCTCCAGCTTAAGCCTAAAATATGTCCATATTTATCAACACGAGGTTAAAGTTTAATCAACCCATTAACGGAAATCCTCAAGGGGTCAAACATTCCCCGAAACCATCTTTATTACTTACTGACCCACAAAACCTGTGAGGAACTATCAGCGGCAAACACTCTTTTCGCCCTGTGAAGC
>CM077181.1:1724786-1793858 GCA_039654105.1 Coreius guichenoti
TCTCCATTCCCTCCCTTTCTCAAGTGCAGACAAACAGTCGCCTCGTCTGGGCAGGCCGGAGTAATTTAATTTAGGAGCAGGAAACATGGCATCCGCTCCGTGCGCGCATAAGGCCGGCTGATATGCAGCGAGTTTATATTTAAGGCCGTCAAAGAAATGTAATAAGAGCCCTGCGTGCTGTGAGGTGCAGGAGCGATGCGGCTCAGTAACATCCGAGCAGGAGAGTTTGTGGATAAATGGCAATTATCGAATTAGGCGCTATATTTAGATGGTGTGAAACACAGAAGCACGTAATTAAACAGAGACAGTGACGCACAAAATGTTGCATTTAAACGCTGCAAACACAGCGTGCTTTTGTAAATGGCAGGTTAATTTGCGCTCCCAAATAAAGGTGCGATTCCGTTGGGCTATTAATGGATGTGCTGGCGCTTCAGGTGTGAATGAGACTCTTTGTGAGTCACTGTGTTTGAGTTCAGAGCGCCGCTGAACATCCTGATGAGGCTGGATCTTATTAAAGCGCAGATGACTCATGCACTTTGACATTTATCATCCTTCATGAGAATTATGGGTGATATTAATGCATTACCTGAGTCGTGCGATTCGGCCTGCCCTGCCACTGATACATTAACACAGTACAGAGAGCGTTTGGCCAACGCATTGCAAACTTAACGTGCCCCTTCGAATATTACCTTGTGGTGATATGTAGCTGTTAGTGCATGTAAAAGGTCTGCAAAGTGCACAACAAATAAAGTTCTGAGCAATGATAGCATGATAAGGCTGCGGCCTATCTCTATGGGACTCTGGTATCCACCCTCCTGTCACAGGCTCTATTTAAAGACATCCTTCACTCCTGGGTTCAGGCCATGGCTTCCCACACTCAATAGAGAATCAATCAAAGCACTAATTTACTAATTAGTCCCATTATTCTCTATAAATAAACAGACACTGGCTTCCCCTCGTCCTCTCCTGGGAATCAGTCAGATCAGACGCGTCCTGGACATTGATTTGACTCCAAACGCAGGGCTGACCAATGCACAAGTCTGAAAAAACATAAGATGACATGAGGTTTTATATTTGCATGTAATGCAATCTGTGGCCGGTTGCATAAAATGCTTAGATAGTCTTAGTAAGTCATATAATTTTCTTCTTGAAGACTGGTCATAACTTATTTAAATCAAACGTAGACTGGCCTAATTTCAACCCAAAAAGTAAGACTGTTTTTAAGTCTTAACTTAGTGTTTGTGTTAATGCAACTGACCCCAGATCAGCTGCAGGTTCAATGTTTCATTACATGACAATCACAGTTAACCTAAAATTAACCTTTTTTTTTTAGGTCCATTAAGATTTTTGTGCATAGTGCCATCATTTATTATAACGATTAAGCACATTTCACCCAAATTCTCAGTAATATGTCTGGACATGTTGCTTTACATTTAAACGTAAAATAAAATGTTTATTATTAATAATATTTATTATTAATATTATTATATAAAATATTTTTAGCTTTCCAATTTTCGTTAATTGAAATAAAGCTGAAATAAAATATAATAATTTGATGAAATATTTTAACTTCAAAAACTTAAATTTGCACTAAAATAAATAAAACTAAAATAAAAAGGCCTAAATTAAAGCTAAATATGAATATAATTTTTTTTTGTAGTATTTAGCTTTAATTTATTTTTTTCAGTTTTATTTATTTTAGTGCAAGGTTTTTATCTAATAATTATTTTTTTATATTTTATTTTAGCTGAAATAAATAAAAATTTAAACAATTAAATAATTAAAATGAAAGCTGAAAATATGAAAATAAAAACATAAATTCAAAATATTTTTAAAAAATTAAACTTAAACCTTGGCAAATAACTTAAGTAAGTACTAAAATTAATAAAACTGAAATAAAAATTGATTAAAATTAAACAGAAATATTAGCTGAAATAAAATTTAAAAAATATTATTAGATGAAAAATTAAAACTTAAAAAACTAAAATTAAAGTTATAGTAATAATAGTAATTACATGCTTTTGTATTTTTTATCTTTGTAATATTTCTATTTAGCTTTAATTTATTTTTTCAGTTTTATTTATTTTAGTGCAAAGTTTTGTAAGTTTTAATTTTTCATCTAATAATTATTTTTTATTTTATTTTAGCTGAAATAAATAAATATTTAAGTAATTAAAATGAAAGCTGAAAATATGAAAATAAAAACATAAATTCAAAATATTTTTAAACATTTTAACTTAAACCTTGGCAAATAAGTTGAAGTACTAAAATTACTGAAACTGAAATAAAAATAAATAATTGAAAACTGAAAACATAAACTAAAAATATAAAAATCAAAGTTAATTCAAAACTTTAATAAATATTATAATACTATATAAATAATACTAAAATAACACTTATCACAGCTAATCAAAACATACAGTAAAATGTTTTAATGAACCTACAAGTTCAATTAAACCATCAAAATATGATGGAAATAAATGTTTTAATATGAGAAAAGAACAAAAGAATAAAGTTGGTTGAGATGTTTATCTGACAAAATTATTTGACAAAAAAAAGCAAATTACAGCTACAGGAAAAATTTAAAATGCATAGAAAAGTAAAAAGCTCACAGGAAAAAGCTCACATTGACTACAACATAATCAGTCATAATTTCTTTGTATGAAAGCCTGGACAAAAATTATTTGGCATATTTCATTGCGTTATTATCACAAATAAAACACACAATAAAACGTATTTGAGTCCTGTGTAGCAGAATTTTGGACCAATGAGATTGCAAGGTGGGCGGGGCTACGCAGCACAATGCCACATACATAAAATGGATTTAAAAGCTCAGATTTAATTGTTAATCGTCCTAGTCAGGACGTGCTGCTAGTGATGAGGAATATTATCTGTCTTGTTGCAGCAAATTGCTGGAGTCATGTATAAAAGCTTATATAATCTTTGGGCTGCATTAATATTTAATGAAAGCCGCTTCCTCTGGCCTTGTAATGAGTTTAAAGGAATAAATGAGAAATTGGTTTAAGAGGGTCTTTCAGGGTCACGTACATTTGTGCATCTCCGCAGATCTGTCTGAAACATTCAAGGAAACGTTCTCAAGGCCGACTCCATTAGTCATGCTAAAGCGCGGTGTGTGGTAGCGACACGGGCTCTGTCTCCGTGACAAACAGCATGTACGCGCGAGCGTGTTCGATCCCCAAGGCTGCTCGGGTTTGAGCGCGCGCTGGTGGAGGTATCTATCATCTCCTGGCAAAACATGTCAGTCACAGCGCAGACAGATGTCACCGCGTTCACAGGCGCCGAGATCACATCAAACCAGCGCATCTCATCACAAAAGCCAGAAATAGGTTATCTGAGCTCGGGAAAAGTTTAGTCCCCTCAGAGGACGAACAAGGACAGGGAACGTGCTGGAATTAATACACAACGTGTAAAGTGCCAACCAACTTTCTAAACCACAGGTTTAGTTTGTGTGAGGAATATTTGGGAAGCTTCTTTTACTTTAGCTTGCTAATATACGACAAGTGGCTGTGTCTTTTTAATTAAATATATATATAATTTATATAAAATAGGAGGAGTAATTATCTGGTAAAAAAAGTAGATGTCTTAATTAGGGCTTCAAACACAGAAATAATACCCTAATTTACAAAATACCCTAAAAAAATACCCTAATTTACCCAAAAATACAGCAAAAACAGTAAAAATTGTGAAATATTATTGCAAATTAAAATAGCTGTTTTCCATGTGAATATATTTACAAATGTAATTTATTTCTGTGATCAAAGCTGAATTTTCAGCATCATTACGCCAGTCTTCAGTGTCACATGATCCTTCAGAAGTCATTCTATCATATATCTGCAAGTGGATTTAGAAAAATTAACTTAATTCAAAGGAAACAAGATTATTCATTGTCGAAGTAATTTCCGCTGAAACAGGAAGACAGGGCGGGACATATTGAACAGCCCCTGCCCCTTTTTAAAACAGCCAATAGCGTTTAGTTTAAATCACAGCTCGTCCAGAGCCGTTGAGCTCGGTAACGTCGCATTTTCCTCCTAATCTCTAACCGTTTCTACTCCTAATCTCCTCCATATCGCTTTAAAATATCATTCTGTGCAGAATTCAAACGGGTCTGATACGTTTTCTGGTCTGCGGCAACTCGATCACATGATCCGCTCTGTGCTATCGGGTCTCTGGACTGTCTCTGAAGTGATAGGCCACGTAAAATCACAGAGTGGGGTCAGCGCATGCTGAGGGTCACAGTGCACAGAAGTCGCCAACTTTCTGCAGAGTCAATATCTACAGACCTCCAAACTTCGTGTGGCCTTCAGATTAGCTCAAGAACAGTGTGTAGAGAGCTTCATGGAATGGGTTTTCATGGCCGAGCAGCTCATCCAAGCCTTACATCACCAAGTGCAATGCAAAGCGTAGGATGCAGTGGGGTAAAGCACGCCACCACTGGACCATAGAGCAGTGGAGACGTGTTCTCTGGAGTGACCAATCACGCTTCTCTGTCTGGCAATCCCATGGACGAGTCTGGGTTTGGCGGTTGCCAGGAGAACGGTACTTGCCTGACTGCATTGTGCCAAGTGTAAAGTTTGGTGGAGGGGGGATTATGGTGTGGGGTTGTTTTTCAGGGGTTGGGCTTGGCCCCTTAGTTCCAGTGAAAGGAACTCTTAATGCTTCAGCATACCAAGACATTTTGGACAATTTCATGCTCCCAACTTTGTGGGAACAGTTTGGGGATGGCCCCTTCCTGTTCCAACATGACTGAACACAGAGGAAGAGCCTTCAGTGTCTGACACATGGCTAAACCAGCTGTCCTGAGACCTCACGCCAGCCAGGGTCTGTAAACAGCACACAAAGACTGCGTGACGCTATTGTTTAGCCAGTCGGAGGACTTTACCTGTCACTCACAGCGTTCAGGTTTGCTGACTTCAGGTTGGCCGAAGTGGGGCGTAAAGAAGCACACAATAGCATCTGTACTAGTGCTGTCACATGCAAAGGGAAACAAAATAGCCTTTTAAAAGACAACATGATATGGTGACAGCAGCAATTAGCAGGCCGAATCTCTCTTTTAGCGAGTCCGTAAGAAGCGCTGTTGCCGTTTTCTTCCACAGGGCTTGCGTGACTGAAACACCTCCTCGCTTCATCTGGAAATAGACTGAAGGGATTTTGAGTGCTGTCCGTTGTAAGTTTTCACCACATGCTTTCTGACATAAATTCTGGATATAAGGTGCATTCCTGACACCTTTAGTGCCGTTTTAGGACTATAATGCTGCACAGAATGTCACTTTTGCCATTATTGCTCACTAGGCAATAGTGATATTTCGGGAAATGTCACGGGTTATGTCGGACCGCTGATGATGGGTTAATAAGACCACAATGTCAGACGGTGCCGATATTCACGATGTGCCATGAATGAAATCCTGGCAGAGATTATTTTTAACATTTTGAGAATGTCACTGTGTAATTGTGGGAATTTCTGCAAGTTTCAGCATTTTTTTAACTCCCACTTAGAAAATGTGGAGGGAGTTAAAGTTGCAAGTTTTACACCAGAAAAATAACATGATCACAACAGCTGTTGAAAGCGATGTTATAGTGTGCCAACAGAACGGCTGCCAAACACGACAGAACCACATCACAATTCATCAGTGTCCTGCGTTAAACACTGTAGACCTGCCAAACAACACACACGTCAGTCCTGAACACTGTTATTGTTAACTAAAACTATAACTAATTGTTTTCATTAATTGATATTAAGCTGCAAAGAAAAACTCAAACTAGGAAATTAGAAATTTTGACTTGGCAACTTAATGAAATGATTATTATTATTATTGTTATTATTATTATTTATACATTATAAAAATATTTAAATATTTAATTATATCTGTTACTCTAATATTTTGAATTAACATTTATTTTTTATTTTCAGTTTAATTATTAATTTAAATTTGAATATACATATATAATAACCCCATTCAATAAAAATTATGTAATACTATATATACATATATAAATAATCCAGTCTTATAATAATAATAATGTGTGTATGTATATATATATATATATAGAATATGCAGTATATAAAATATATAAATTATATATCTATATACAGTATATCTGATTATTATATATAATATAATATAATATATATAAATATTAAATTAAAGTTATAAAATATAATTAGATTTATTATAAATATAATTGAATTATATTAAAAAATTACATCAAATTAAATATATATTACAATTAACTGAAAATATACAAAATATATAAAAATATATATAAAATAAAAAAATTATATTTTATAATTTATAAATATAAATTATATAAACATTATAATTTATAAATAAATTATAATTTATAAATAAATTATATATATATATATATATATAAACAATTAATTACAATGAACTGAAAATATAAAAATAAAAGCCAATTCAAAATATAAATATCAACATATAAATATTAAATTAAAATGATAAAATATAATTTAAAAAATACATACAATTATATATATATATATATATATATATATATATATATGTAAAGCAATTAATTACAATGAACTGAAAATATAAAAATAAAAGCCAATTAAAAATATTATTAACAACTAACACCATTTACTTCTCAAGACTGCCATTCAGATTATAGAATGGCATTCATAATTAGATGAATCCTGCTCAAACAACATAAAGACGTGCTGGTTGTTTTTTTAGCTGGTGTCAGTATGAACAGCTCTTCTACACCCGATGAAATGCTGTGTTTTTGGATAAAAGTGTCTGTAAAATGACTACTTGCGTTTGTAAAGCCCGTTCACACAGTGATTCATTTGGACAGACAGCATACGCCAAACAGCCGAAATTAAGCCACAAAGTGCCTTTTGCTATAAGCGTTTTTGAGACTTTAATTATACGTTTGGTGAGTGTGTGTCTCAGACAGACAGAAGATGCGGTTTTATCATTTTGTCGTGGCGGCTGAAGGTCGGTCAGAGAGAAGGAAGGATCGGTCGACATTTTTCTGATTATTAAAAGGTGCTGAGATGGAGACAGGCTGTCTTGAGGGAGAAAACTATATTAGATTCAATCCATCTCAATTTGAATGAGAATTTGGCTCATTGTGCTCAATGGAAATCTGATACGTTCTGGAAACCCTGCCTGTGGCTTTTAGGAGCGACACCATTAAGAGTCATTCATATCCTATCCGGGGAAGATTTTAATTCAGTTTGCCTTTGCATTCAGATCAGATTGTGCAAATCTCTTACAGAACATGGAAAAATCTCCTCAGGGACTCCTGATAAATGGATACTCCATCTTTCACTATTCATCCGCATCTTTGTGCTGGAGAAGAGCCGAGTGATGTCTGTTCTCTGATGATCTGTATGTTTTATGTTTTCTCTGCACTGATGTCAGTGGCGTGAGCTGCATCATAACAGCAGAACGCTGTAATTAATGTAGACGTGAAGCTCATTAAACATGACTCTATTGTCCCAGCGCTGCTATAGAAGTCTTTACGCCATCGAAAGGTTAAGAGCGACAGCAATATGAGCCCGACTGTAATTCACTGCACACTAATAGAGGACACCGAGTCAGAGACGTGAATGTTTTTCTCTAGTGACCGTAAATCTGTATTTACTGAGGGAATAAATGGAACAACCCTCATCTGATTGGTATTGATTGATTTTTTCTGTACTACAGGAGTTGATTCATCAGACTGAGATTGAATCCCATGCAGGAAATCACTCAGATCAGTCTGTGTGCTAAATGTGTTAAGGTCGGTCAGCAGGTGCATTGTGGGTAATTAAAAGAGCAAACTTTAAACAATCTACTGTTCTGAATCTGGAAGCATGAAGAATGTTGATAAATGGTTGCTAAAGGTGTTCTGAGTGATTGTAAGCGTATTAGTATCTAAAATTAAAAGTACTAAAAAATAGTTTTTGTTAATTGAAATGAAGCTGAAATAAAAAATAAAATATTAATTGAAAAGCTTAAACTTAAGAAACTTAAATGAAAATTAGATATCTTGCCTTTGGAACAAACTGAAATAAGTTTAATTTGAAGTAGTAAAAATACTAAAATTAAAACAAACAAAAAAATAAATAAATAAATAAATAAAATAAAATTAGTTGAAAAGCTTAAACTTAAGAAACTTAAATGAAAATTAGATATCTGAAAATAAGTTTCAACTGAAATAAGTTTAAATTGAAGTAGTAAAAATATTAAAATGAAAACTGAAAAATAAAATAAAATAAAACAAAATAAAATCAACAAAATAAAATAAAATATTAGTTAAACTTAAGAAACTTAAATGAAAATTAGATATCTTTGGATATCCTTGGAAACAAACTTAAATAAGTTTAAATTGAAGTAGTAAAAATACTAACATTAAAACTGAAATAAATAAATAATAAAATAAAATAAAATATTAGTTAAGCTTAAACTTAAGAATCTTAAATGAAAATTTGAAATGTTGCCTTGGGAACAAACTTAAATAAGTTTAAATTGAAGTAGTAAAAAATACTAACATTAAAACTGAAATAAAATAAAATAAAATTAAATAGAAAAAAGAAGAAATTAAAGAAATTAATACTTTTATTCACTAGAAGAGACTTCTTTTAAAAACATTTAAAAATTCTTACCAAACTTTTATGTTAGATGTGATTAATTGCAATTAATCGATTTGACAGCACTGATGATTTTACAATGTCCAATTTGAAAACAATTAATGTTGTTGTCTTTATAACATTGCACATAATATTTGTCTTGCAATATAAATGTGCAGCTGCCTTTATATTCTAAGGTGGCCAAAATATGCACATGAATTGCTAACTAGCGTTATGTAGGATGTATTGAAGGAAAGAGAATTTGGCCACGGTGAGCTGACCCACATTCAGCTTCTCCTGATGGGCCAAAGGACAATCAGGACAGACAGCCCGTGCTAGATTTTATCTACGGAAAGTGATATGGATTGAAATTTTCAGGGTGGCAAAACCCTTGGGCAGAGACGGAGCGGCATGTTTATCATAACACTCTGCCAAAGTGAGTGACGTCTCTCTCGAGCGCTCACACTGGCAGACGCAGCGATGCGTGTGTGATAACGCTGTGATGGTTATCAGAGCAGGGGCTTTGAAGAGGCCACTTTGAGACAGAGATACAGAGAATCGCTCTGGACGGATCCCATTACCTTTGGCTCGGTAATCCAAACCTCACCGTACGCTAAATAAAGCCCCTTGGATCAGGTGTTTAGTGGAGGACGCTAACCCGTCACCTACAGGAGAAGAGATCAGAGCTGTCAGTGTGTCTGCATGAAAACTGATTAATACAAATGACTTAATATGTCACAGTTAAAGCAATGACATCGATAAACTAGATTTTGAACTTTTCTGAAGATGTGAGTGGCGTTTGTGCAGGCAAAACTCACTGGCATGATGCTAAGATGTTGATTATAATCATAAATGTTTCTTGAGCAGCAAATCCTCATATTAATTAGAATGATTTCTGAAGGATCATGTGACACTGAAGACTGGAGTAATGATGCTGAACATTCAACTTTGATCATATGAATAAATTACAGTTTACAATATATTCAAATAAAAAAGTTATTAGGCTCCTACTGTAATCGTGGACATTCTTATTATTATTCTTCCGCTTCTTCTTCCACCCTTGAATTTTCGGCAGCCCATAGAACCGCTTGCGGGAAAGTTATGAAATTTGGCACACAGATAGAAGACAGACTGACCTGTCACCATACCAAATTTGGAGTCTCTAACTCAATCCCTCTAGCACCACCAACTCTCCAAAGTTACACTCACGTTTATGATAATAACTTTTAAACCGCAAGGTTTTCTTGGCTCAAGCCGATTCGATTGCACCCTATGATGCCATTTTCCATAATGAAAATGTTTCTGCCATTTTGAATTTTCAGGGGGGAAAAACGTTCTCGAATGATGCGCAACCGAATTTGACAAAGTGCCCGCCAAAATGGACATGAGGCAATATCTCTGTAATGCTTTAGCGTATTCTGACCAAACTTGGTGTGTGTTATGACAACCATGACCTGAGGCGACCTGTACAGTTTTGGGGCCACGCCACCTATTGGTTAGGAGATATGAAAAATTGACTTTTTTGCTTATAACTTCTGAACGCTTTGGCCAAAATTCACAAAACTGGTCTCTTTAGATTCTCTGCATGCAGTTCTCAAAAAGTTTTGGGGCAGCGCCACCTTGTGGTCAAAAGTTATAATGAAGTTTCCAAAAATGCTAATAACTTTTGAATAATTTTGCCTATTTTAATGAATGTTGTTGTCATGCTAAGAACATAGATAGCAATTTTGCCATAGTCGGCCAAACTTCTTGTCTGCCATTTTGATTTTCTTTAAAAACCTACTTTTTCTAACTCCTCCTAGACCGTTTGTCTGATTTTCACCAAATTTGAGTCAGATCATCTTCTGATTGTGCCGACAAAAGGTTATGGATTTCGTGTCAATAGATAAAACTGTTGTTTGTATATCGCAGAAACAAAGTTGATGTAAAGATGACAAAATGACTGAGGCTTTATCTCTGCAATGTTTTGATCAAATAAATGCAGCCTTGGTGAGCAGTAGAGACTTCTTTCAAAAACATTCAAGAATCTTACCGACCCCAAACTTTTGAACAGTAAAGTGTATGATAAACACAAGAAAAAAAATACTTGCCAATGAAGAAAGAATAAAAAATCCAAGATATATTCTCAAAAAAAAAAGGAAATTTTGTTTCTAGGATATTTAGATATTTTGGCAACACTTCACAATAAGGTTCCATTAGTTAACATGAACAAAAATGTTAATTTCAACATTTACTAATACATTATTAACATCAAAAGTTGTATTGTATAATGGACCAACATGAACTAACAATGAACTAACATTAACGAATGGAACCTTATTAAAGTGTTACTGATATTTTTTACTGGAAAACAAGAGAAAAGCATTGATTGAGAAGGTGATTTCAGCAGTGTGTGTCCTCTTGCGTTGGGTTGGTGAAGTTAGTCTGTTCTTTCAATGAGCCAAACTGATGTACAAACCGTGTTCACGGAGCACCGAGACCAGATGTCAGTCCTGATCCCTGACTTTGCCTCTCTAACACCCCGGCCATCTGCACCACAACAGTCAATATTTATCCAACTGGGACAGAGAGACAGAACTTCGCACACTTGATGCTTAAATTAAGACTATTTTTGCCTTTGTTTATGAGCAATGGAGACGTGATGCAAATGAGCAGCCTGCACAGTCGAGCAAAAGCCCCGATGCTGCTGGGAAAACGCTCATCAACACACCCAAAACTAATGCAGGCAAAGGCACCGCATCTTAACGCAAAATCTCAGCGAGTTTGTGCAGATAAATTTGTCATTTGGCTCATGCTGAATGACTCATCATGTGAATCGAGAGCTTACAGAGCAACTCAAGCAGAAAACACACATGCAGAGCGGCTGTCAAGCTCTGGAGGACTGAGGGAAATGGATTTATGGAGGATATTTTTACCAGACCAGCTCGATCGCTCTGCCATGTGACTCAACTTTTGTCAGCTTCACATTTACTTTAGATTTCCAACTGGATTATTCTTCCAAAAATTGCAAATCTCCGGTCTGACAGTGTAGAGCTGAAGTGTGTCACGCTTGTGCAGGAACAGCTAAAATAATGAACACCCCATAAATCAACAAAATTATTCATTTTACTTTTAAGGCAATATTTCACAACCACTTTTGATTGGTTACACAGTTTTGTCTAACCCTTTGTTTGCATGCAATGTTTCAATCTAAAAACAAAAGTTTTAAAGAAAATGTGATTGGTGGTCATACAAAACTCAGGCGTTGCTATGCAGTTGCTAAAATATTTAGGCCCAAATTTAACCTCCTTAGCTCTGGGACCATTTTTAGGGATTCCCGCCTGGATTTGACCTACCCAAATTGAAAAGCTTCCCATAAACACATACAGTGGTCTAAATACACAATTTTGGTGTCATTTTACAGGAAACCCTTTGACATAAAACACTACATAAAAGTTACATAAAACACAGCTAAAAGCGATAAACATTTAAGTAAATGTTGTCTGAGCTGTAATAAATCCCCCCAAAAATGAGGTGCTTTTTGATTTTTTGGTTATAAATTCATTTTTGAAAGTGTATAACTCAGGCCCTGTGTGCTCTAGCACCCTGCAGACAGTTTTGGCTGTTTCCACTAGATGGCAGCAAATACTGGAAAAAAGTTTTGTAAATTTTGTCTGTATCATGTTGTATGCAAGATTTATTCAAATGGATCTGAAGGGAGGAATATTACCTTTTTTATGTAATTTCTGCCTACCTAAATCTCTCCAATATACAAGTATCCCCATATACAGTGGTATAAATTTTTATATTAAGAACTGGTAGACTGGTAGATAGATTTTCAGATTTCGTGGAAAGAGAGCATGATTGCGTACAGAAAGGCCTTAAAAACTGCTAGATCTGCTTATTTCTCGACTCTCTTAGAAGAAAACAAACACAACCCTAGGTATTTATTTAAAACAGTGGCTAAATTAACAAGAAATAAAGCTTCAACTTCTGATTTGAAAACAGCACAGCAGTAATGACTTTATGAACTATAGAAAATTATAACTATGCAACCATCTACTACAATATCACATCAGACAGTGCACTGTAGTGTCACTCAAGAAAAATTCCACTCATTCACTGCCATAGGAGAAGAAGAATTTGCTAAACTCGTTAAATCATCAAAATCAACAACATATATGCTCGACCCTATACCGACTAAGCTACTAAAAGAGATGCTTCCAGAGGTCATAGATCCTCTTCTTAATATCTTTAATTCATCCTTGACATTAGGATATGTACCGAAAACTTTTAAGTTAGCTATTATTAAACCACTTATTAAAAAAACGCAACTTGATCCTACAGAATTAGTCAATTACAGGCCAATCTCAAATCTACCCTTTCTGTCAAAAATACCAGAAAAGGCAGTGTCTTCACAACTACGCTCCTTTTTAGAAAGAAATGGTATCTGTGAGGATTTCCAGTCAGGATTTAGACCGTATCATAGTACTGAGACTGCTCTCATTAGAGTTACAAATGATTTGCTCTTATCATCCGATCGTGGTTGTATATCTCTATTAGTGTTACTCGATCTTAGTGCTGCATTCGATACTATCGACCACAACATTCTTTTGAATAGACTCGAAAATTATGTTGGCATTAGTGGAACTTCATTGGCATGGTTTAAATCATACTTATCTGACCGTTATCAGTTTGTAGCAGTAAATGAAGAGATGTCACACCGAACACAAGTTCAGTATGGAGTACCGCAAGGCTCAGTGCTAGGACCGTTGCTTTTCACCCTGTACATGCTACCACTGGGAGCTATCATTAGGAAGCATGGCGTTAATTTTCATTGTTATGCTGACGATACTCAGCTCTATATTTCTTCACGCCCTGACGAAACTTACCAATTCACAAGATTAAAGGAATGCATAGCTGATATTAAAAAATTGGATGACTATTAATTCCCTGCAACTTAATTCAGAAAAAAATGAATTTTTAATTATTGGACAAAAAAACCCCACAAGTAGTAACCTAGAATACTGTCTAACACTCGATGGCTGCTCTATCAAGTCCTCGTCGTCAGTTAGGAACCTGGGTGTGCTCTTTGATACCAATCTTTCATTTGAAAGCCACGTTTCTAGCATCTGTAAAACTGCATTCTACCATCTTAAAAATATATCTAAATTACGGCACATGCTTTCAATGCAAAATGCTGAACAGTTAGTTCATGCGTTCATGACCTCAAAGCTAGATTATTGTAATGCTCTACTGGGTGGTTGCCCTGCACGCTTAATAAACAAACTCCAGCTGGTCCAAAATGCAGCAGCTAGAGTTCTTACTAGAACCAGGAAGTATGACCATATTAGCCCGGTTCTGGCAACACTGCATTGGCTCCCTATTAAACATTGTGTAAATTTTAAAATCTTGCTAATTACTTACAAAGCTCTAAATGGTTTAGCTCCCCAGTACTTGAGCGAGCTCTTAACGCATTATACTCCATCACGTCTATTGCAGTCTCAAAATTCTGGCCAGTTGATAATACCTAGAATATCAAAATCAACTGCAGGCGTTCGATCCTTTTCCTATTTAGCACCTCTAAACTCTGGAACAGTCTTCCTAGCATTGTTCGGGAAGCAGACACACTCTGTCAGTTTAAATCTAGACTAAAAACACATCTCTTTACTATGGCATACACATAGAACATTATCAATTTCTATTATTCAAATCAGTTAAATGATTGTTTTAGGCTGCATTAACTAGGTCAGCCGGAACCGGGAACACTTCCCATAACACCTGATGTACTCGTTACATCATAAGAAGAATGGCATCTACGCTAACGTTAGTCTCTCTGTTTATCCCGAGGTTTACTGCAGTCAGCCGTATCCGGACCAGATGGTGGACCTTAGCCTGGACATGACGACCGCATCCCTGAAGTGTCTGCAGAGACCGTGTCAAATAAACTCCACCCTGTAAATGCCGCATCGACACGACATCCTCATTAAACCCGTCTCCTGCGTGACGACTCCAATCTTTCGAATAATCTTACGAATATCTTTCGATCTAATATGACTTCTGACCTGTAATGTTGCCAGAATCATAATCATACACTATTTGTTCATCGGCCAGAGGAGAACTGGCACCTCGACTGAGCCTGGTTTCTCCCAAGGTTTTTTTCTCCATTCATTTTGGTTCCTTGCCACCGTCGCCTTTGGCTTTTGGCTTGCTCAGTTGGGGACACTAAAATTTCAACTATATTACTGATCTGCCCGCATTGACACTATGTGATAATTGAAATGAGCTGGATGACATCACCGTTTTCTCCAGAGCGGCTGTACAGCCGAATCAAATTCTGTTGCATTATTTTCCTGTTAACACTGTGAAGCTACTTTGAAACAATCGGCAATGTAAAAAGCGCAATATATAAAGGTGACTTGACTTGGCTTGACTATAAATGTAATATCCCAGTGTCACAAAATTATTTTTTCCAGTGTATGCTGACATATGCTGGAAACAGCCAAAATTGTCTGCAGGGTGCTAGAGCACACAGGGTCTGAAATATTCACTTTCAAAAATGAAATTTCAAAAAAATTTATAACCAAAAAATCAAAACGTGCCTCTTTTTTTGGGTTTTTTTTTACAGCTCAGACAACATATACTTAAATGTTTATCACTTTTAGCATTGTTTTATGTAACTTCAAAAGGTTTCCTGTAAAATTACACTAAAATTGTGTATTTAGACCACTGTATGTGGGTATGGGAAGCTTTTCAATTTGGGTAGGCCAAATCCAGGAAATGGTCCCAGAGTAATTTAGTGTAAATAAGTTACTTTGTGTAAAACAAATGCCAAAGTGATGCATATCTCCAGAAATTAGACATTCTAAGCTTTCAAACGGTACCACATATGAGGTCAGAGCTCCTCCACAGACATTTAAAATTTAAAGTATATACTTGATGATTATCAGGGTCCTTGGAGTTTAAGAGGTTAAGATTTATGCATTTGAATTGCATATAAAATTTCCATCCATTTGGATTACATAGTTTTAACCATGATGCATATTTGTCATGCTTTAATAAATGAAACTGGTAAGAAACAAGTACGTTTATTTTATGTATGACAAATATTCATCACATTTTATAATTCTAATTATATGCAAATCAAATACATAAATCTTAATATTTAGGTCTAAATATTTGTTGTTCTGAGTGATTTTTAAGGGTAACTCAGAAATTTCTATAAAACAATATATAAATACTTGACTAGCAAAACATCTATTATGAAATACTGTTTTGATAAAAATGTAATTTCATCAATACACATTTACTTTTGAATGGCCGTCAGTGGACAAAGATGCTTTTTAAGTCCAGATGGTGTAGTTATGCTGACCAGACAAACCTTTGTCAGGACAAAAATTGATGTTTATCTGTTCATTGACAATTCTGTCATCATTTACTCATCCTCATGACACTACAAACCCGTATGACTTTATTCCTTCTGTGAAAAACAAAAGAGGATGTTTCATCCGCCTCTTTTCCAAATGAATGGAGATGGATGCTGTTAAGCATCCATAACACAAAGTACCATAAAAGTATTAGAAAAGTAGTTCATATGACTCATTTCATCTTCAAACTCTTTTGAAGTCATGTGACTGAAATCTAAGTTGTTATTGCTCTCAAATGTCTAAATTGATTGAAATCTAAGTTGTTATTGCTCTCAAAATGTCTAAATTTGGGTCTGTTCCTCACACTGCTGTCGTATGATTTCAGAAAACCTGGAAGTGAGTAAAGAAACCAGAAGGGCGTTGTGATTTACTCTGATATTCGTGTTTAGACCAGAGAGTGTGTTCTTCACAGCATCAAAGCAGGACTGTGTTTCCAAAGGTCTTTGTTTCTGCATGAGGCTAAATGATTGTGAGATGGTTGCACAACAAAGAAAGCTATCACATTTGCATAGTAATACAAATGTTGACACAAGAACATTGTCCTTCAGGAAATATTAGCTGCCGAGCTCAGCTTAAAGGCGATTTCTTGAAGTTTTGTGCTAATGCTGTAGTGCTAACAAAAGACTCTGAAGCCACAAACCAGAACATCATCTTCAAAGAGAAACCCATCCTCATCCTGTCGCTCAAAGTCATGACAAAGGCAGCACAAATCTCGCTGCATTTTTACACGTTCTGAAGAGACTGTAAGTGACGTTTCCCCATGTGAAACTCACTGCTAGGATGAATGTTGTGGGTGGTTTTTGTACTTGTCAAGAGTCCAGTTCAGACTTCCAGCAGATTTTTTTGCATATCCAGATTGAAAGTCTGGACACATGAAATCTGATTTTTTTTCAAATCTTATTCAGATCACATATGGAGGTGGTTTGAATGCGATTGAATGCAAAATGCGATTCCAATCAGATTTTTACAGATGTGACTCAGTTTGGATGCTCTGGCTGCTCATATCAGATTTCAAACTGTCTTTTCCGTCACAATGATAACGTCATTCCGTATGCCGGAAGTATTGATACGGTGTTCAAATGGTCTAATGTTCTAATGGCATTTCCTGTGCGATGGAGGAGTTCTGCACCAAGACTCGACAGTGAGCTTCTTTGGAGCTTATTTTTTGAAAATGTTTCTGTTTTGAAAGTCTGGTCACGTACGTAGGTACGCCTACGTCATTACCAGAGCAACCCATGCAGATCTTATTTGATCACTTGCAATTTATATAGTCCAGATAGTCAGCCTGAATAGATCTGATTTGAGAAAAATCCAATTTGCCTGCAGTCTAAGCCTATGTTATTTGTTTATTCGATTGGAATCTGATCTAAAATTAACGACTGTCCACATTGTGTATTGCACCTGTTCAGATCTGATTTGTGTGTCACATGTCGCTCTGTATTGGTTTCTATGGCAATGTCGTTGCGTTTGTAGATATATGCCAAAATAGCGCGTCAAAGCATTCTCAAGGTATAAATATGCAGCTATAATGCACATAGGTGATTAAAGGGGTCCTAAAATGCCCCATTTTACAAGATGTAAAATAAGTCTCTGATGTCTCCAGACTGTGTATGTGAAGTTTTAGCTCAAAATACTCCATAAATCATTTTTTATAGCATGTTAAAATTGTCACTTTTAAGGGTGAGTAAATACGAGCTGTTTTTGTGTCCCTTTAAATGCAAATGAGTTGCTGCTCCCGCCCCCTTTCTAGAAGAGGGCGGAGCTTCAAGAGCTCGTGTTAGCAGCTCCGATTACCTCACACAGACACACACTGAAAATGTCAGAAACTGTTCAGCCTTTTATGATCAAACCGGAGTCAGACAATGATGGAGAGACTCAAGAAGAAGTGACAACATGTAGAATGAGACAGGACGTTTCTGAATGGTTAGTTGATGAATTTATGAGTTAACTATCTTCAAGTCATTGATTAGCATATTCTGTCATGATAATCTATAAATCGCTGGTGTGGGAACTGTTGTGAGATGAGCCAGAGAATATCTGCTGCATGAAGAGAGAACAGGTATAGTTTAGTTTAATTACGGTTATAACTTATGTTGTCATCTTGCTTTATGACATGCTATTGCATTTGTGTTCGTACTGTATTGCAATAAATGTGAAAGACGGATGACAGCTTGAGCGACTCCTAAATGTGCTCGACTACAACAACTCTTCCTCTTCCCAACATGTTCCCGGGGGCGGGGTTTATGTAAATCTTAGGGTTAGTGATGTCACTAACCCGTGAAGAAGCTTGTTGTAGTCCCTACCAGCCGTTTGTTGTAGTTCTTAAAAAGTGATTTCTGTAAAAGAAAATATCTCCCTTTGCTTTGAACTTTAAGCGTCATAACTTTGCAGATGTTGTTTATGCTCAAACAGCAACATTACACACTAACTAAAACAGTAAAATCATAATCAACCACCCATTTAATATTTCATGTCGATATACAATGGTTGCATACTGTTAAAACTAATGGTGGTATTTATATCTTTGTAAGACTGCCGACTCTCGGTAACAGTGGCAAGGGAAAATAAATGTCCGGCGAATATTGAACATGAAACTAACTTTACCGCGCTCTTTAAGGCGTGCTGTCGTCTCCGCCGGTTTCAAAACATTTCTCAGTTATATTGTTATTTTCTGCTTTTCTGGCACTTTGCAACAACACAACCTTTCTGTAGCATCTTTCAGCATGTTTTCTATAACAATTTTTGACGTTTTACATGGCGTGAGAAAGTCACATAAACCACGCAAAATCCGATCAGAGCGGTCAGACTGAAACAGATTTCCAGAAATGCGATTTGAATAGGATTTCAAACCACATATGAATGTAGCTCGCATTTCATGTGATTTTTTTGCTGTTCACACTTGCTAAATCTGATCGGATTTCAATTGGATATGCACAAAAAATCAGATTTGGACTAACAGTCTGAACGTAGCCAGGTCCCTCCGATGCATTGTAAAAAAATGTTTGTCGTTTTTACCGAAAAACACTAATAAATTCTTCCTTAAAATATACGGTGAAAAATGGTTTAACATTATAAACACTTTTACTGTAAAACACTGTGAATGAATTACCATATAATTTACAGTGAAAAACAGTAAAAGGACGTTCCCAGAAGTCACTGCATGGCACATCAAATAAGATTTTTCTTATTTTTGTTATTAATAGTGTTTTGTGTTACATTTTCTGTTATTTAGTTCATGTTTATTGCATTATTTGAGTGTCCAGTGTTACCATGATGGTGTTTTGACTGCACTGTTTTGTGTGCACCATCTATATTTGAGTATTATTGACCATGTTTTATGGACTTACAATATTGCATTTACAATTCATTATGTGGCTTTCTGTTGTAACACCTGTATTGTCATGTGGTTATCAGTTCGATTTAATGTACAAAGCATATTTTAGTATTATCACTTGTGGTTATAAGTTGTAAAATAGGCACCAATATGCCATCTATAATTTTACTGTGAATTTCTGGCAACAACAGCTGCCAGGATTTTTTTTTAAATATAGTTTGGGAAGTATTTGTCCACTTTATTGGCCTTCAAATGAAAATCCTAAATCTGATTACTTAGAAAAAGTTAGAAATGGTGTGAACCCAAACGCCTAATCCGTAATTATTATCATATTATTATTGTTGTTTTTAAGCAGGAATCTTTCTGTAGAGGATGTTCAGGGCACATGGATATTCCCCCTCATTGCATATTTAATACGGGCCAAACAACACTAAAGCATTCTGACTGTACCCTGTCCTTCCAGTCGTATTGTTTCTCATGGCTGTGTTCTGCTGAAACTTTGGCCTGAATGTACTTGAGCTGAAATCCAAGCGCCTCTCATTGTTTATTAATGTAAGTGGTGCGCAGGCCGCAGTCAGAGCCTCTTATCTGCTTCCCTCTCCCCTTCTGAACTCAAACCCACTTTATCTGTTGAATGCTGAGTGCCACTGCTAATTCTGCACACCTTCATGAAACGTTTTGTCAAAAGCATTTGAAATAATCAGCGGCGCTTGCTGAGCCTGTTATTATTGCTCATATGAGGGCTGAACTGCAACACTTCTAGCTGTACAAGCTTCATTTTGTGCATTGCTGCTTTACTAAATTCATAATTCATAAATTCATAGCTTCACCGACATTCATAATGCAATGTAAAAACGTGTTGCACTCTCATGACGGACATTAACATAAATATATCTTCTTCTACAGTCTGAAGAGGGTCTGATCAAGCTAGTCAAAGTTAAACTGTTGACTAGTTTATATGCTTCTGGCTTTAGGGTTAGTGAGTACAACTCCTTAAAACAATGCATTACACTTTTCTACGATGACCATAAAATTATGTTTTTTTTGTGTCTTGTCTTCACAAAAACAGCCTGCAATAAATAGCCCAATGAACATAGCCAGAAATTTGTCGTAAAAAATGGACAATGTGACAATGTTTCTATTACGGAGATGGCATTGGTGCCTGTGTATTTTACAATTTATTTATTTTATTTTATACAAAATATGTATTTTACAAAACAATTTGGATTTCTATAAAATCAAAGTCATATGTTTAACCAAGTTGTGTTCCAAATTTGAATTTGATATCAGAAAAATTCAGCCTGCTAAAAGATTTTAAAGTACCATTTGCATATAGTATATTCACAGTTTGTGAAAATGTAAGTATTAAATACGATTAGAAAATGTTAAAATATGTGTTAAACGGGACCAGTGGTGTAGACAGGGGAGGGGCCATGGGGGCACTTGCCCCCCTGAAAACTGATTGGCCCCCCAGTGTGCCCCCACCCTTCTACTGTCACTCAACAATTCAAATATCTTTCGGCTTGCATTTGAATAATTAGCGATTGCGATAATTCTCAACAACCGGGACTAAGAATAGCAGGCGGCTGTTTTACAATGAAAAAAAAAAGCATATGATAAGTTATTATGGTAAGTTTTTTTTTTTTTTAATTAGCAAGTTGCAGCGCTAGATTTTGGTACCGTGTTTTAGTGTTAGGACAGACCAGGTTCGATGTTAGCTCCTAGACCTAGACCAAGATAATGCTAATCATTACAATGCTATGTGGCTGAATGTAATACAGAATAACACAATCAGGGTTTTCCTGCGTTGTGATTTTTGTAAAGTTTATATAACTTAATGTTTAGCATGCATTTGGGAACATAGCGGGCACCAGTTAGGCATTATTTTCACATCTGCATAGTTGACGATTACAGCATTTTACTAGATTTGAGCGTTTGTAAACATGTTTACCGCCAAAATAAAAGCTCGACTGCAGTTTACATCAAAATAAAAGCTCACGTGCTTATCTCTTTCAAGTAGCTATAGAAATTAGGACAAAACTAATTATGAAAGTTTCATTTATTTTCCAGTACATTTGTTTCACAATATATGGCTATTTTAGTCAAAGGATTAATATTATAACTATTATTATTATTATTATTATTATTATTATTACTATTATGTAGTGTAAGACTGAGACAAACTAATGTAGGTTTGAGTCCACTTTAAAGTTGAGGTACAAGTAAATGCACAGACTTTTCTTTGTTCAATTTGCACACTAAATATGGGTTGGAGCTCTTAATTTTGAACTCTCAAAGTGTACCAGATTGATGAATTTAACATTAAAATGTACAAAATTTTGACCCCCTACAGGGACAGAGGTCCATCCACCACAGTTTCATTCAACCCAATGGGGAACACTGAATGCCATTATAATAATTTATTAAAGTTTATCGCTGATTTTAAAGCTTACTGAACTTTAAATTATTTGGATATCTACAGTTCTACATATAAATAAACAACATAACATTGGCCTCCCTGTATTCATTGTGTCTGACATCCAGCTTTCTGTGTGTGTGCTTCGGGTGTGTGCTCTCAGAAAACCATAGATCAGAAGTTTAGACTGATATGGCTTTAAAATGCATGCAGATTGTCCGAGGCTCCGCCCTCTTCTGGAAAGGGGGCGGGGAGCAGCAGCTCATTTGCATTTAAAGATACATGCACGAAAACTGCATGTTTTTCCTTCCACGCAAAAATGGGCATTTACAACATGGTATAATAAATGATCTGTGGGGTATTTTGAGCTGAAACTTCACACACACATTCTGGGGACACTTGACACTTATATTACGTCTTGTAAAAACTATTTACTATTTTTCATAGTGGGATTTTTGGTGAATTGTATTAAAGCCAGTCACGGTCAGTTTGACCCACAAAATCATAGTAATTATTATTAAAATAATAGTATATGGAACCAAATTAATAACAAACACATAACCATCCCTGTTTTTTAATTCATAGATAATAACAAATGAGATTTCAAGAATTCACACACGCACTCACACACAAACACACACACAGTCACACTCACTCTCTCTCACACACACACACTCACTCTCACACTCACACACACACACACACACTCTGTGTGATGACGTCACCTTTCTTTGGGCGCCTACATACTAGAGAAAACACAAAGCAACACATTTAAAACAACTAAGAGCACCTTTACAACCATCATGTCCAGAAATGCAAAAATATAAACTTGAGTCTGACATCACGCTGTGGTGTTGCCTAACCCTATAAACACACATCGATTCAGGGCACGACATATCGGGAAGCCCATAAAATCTTAAGCACATCTTTTCATTACGTGCCGCCGGTGTTTATGGGTAGTTAGGCTGCAGGGCAGAGCTGGCCTTTCTGTCTATGCCTTTCTGATGAGGTTAACGCTCTTCTAATGTGCTAATATGAGGGTGAGGATGTCCAATCGTGAATTAATGCCACCCTAAACACCCTCAGCAAGGACGGCAATCTCTTCTGCATCCGTTCTCACAATGTAATCTTCGCTATTGTGTGATAAATTAGGCCAGGCAGTTCATGCAGTAAGTGAATAAGCAACGATGCAGAGCCCAAAATAAAAGACAGCCTGATGATAATCTGTAGTTTGGCTTCACAAACTTCCCGCTTCAGATCCTGAGAACAAAAAGAGAGACTCACATCCAATGTAAAACAGGTTATTTTCCTCATATTCTCCATTGTTGCGGCTCCTCTCTTCCCAGTCTGTCAGTAACGCTCTGTTTAGTTCCTGTCTCTATGAAGCCCCGCCTTCTGAAAAGCACAATGTGCTCTGATTGGTCGGCTGGAGCTGTGTGTTGTGATTGGTCGAATGCTTCAAGCGTGTTTGGGAAATGCCCCGCCCCTTACCATAACCACCAGTTTCAACACACTACTAACGAACTCAACCAGGCCCCGCCCCTTTATTCTGCGTATGAATTATTTAAATGAGGAATATTGTGACGTGTTGATTCCAGAAGAAAACTCAAGACTACAATGGAGGCGTTTCAGGGAGTTCAGAAACACTGACACTGATATAGAGAAGAGCTCCCGCTGGAGGGACTCGTGATATCATGATTAGGTTTATTTTTGAGGTTTTGCATGAAAAAATAAAACTGTTTGTGTTTATCTTTCAAAACACGAAGCAAAGTCTTGCGATGGAGAAGATGAGATTTTTGGGAAGGCGCATCTGTGAAAATGAAATGACATCTGGGAAAAAGAGAGAAACTTCCCGCTGTGTTTTCTGATTTCTGTCTGATCATGACTCCTCACAGCACATGAAACAAATTGACCGTAACAAGAAAATATTAATAGTCTAGTTTATGTGCTAGAAATTTACAATTTACATAAATAGAAAATGTGTTGTTAATAAGTGCTGATAAACAGCCATATCCTAGTCATATGCATGCTAATAAGCAACTAGTTAATAGGGAGAATTGGACCCTAAACTAAAGTGTTACCACACATACACACACACACACACATACATACACACAATCACACACAAACACACACACACAAACAAACACACACTCAGACCCACACGCACACACACACTCTCTCTCTCTCATACACTCACACACACAATCTCTCTCTCATACACTCACACACACACACACACACACACAAACACTCTCACACTCACACTTATACACACTCTTACACACACACACACACACACTCTCTCTCTCTCACACACACATGGACTCACACACACACGCATAAACACTCACACACACACTCTCACACACAAACTCACACACAAACACACACTCTCTCTCTCTCTCACACACACACACAAACACACACACTCAAACACAGACCCTCACACAAAAACACACACTCACACAGACACACTCACACTTACACACACACACACTCACACCCACACACACATTGAAAGCATGCAAACTGCACTTATAATAAATATAGAAATATGTAACCATAATTAAGCACTGAATCCAAAAGACTGCAGATTTGGAAATGCTTGTGACAGACGTCACCGGTTTCACCTGACAACAATGTGCCATTTTCCACCTCTCAGTTTTATATAAAGTTCAGTATTTCTCAGCATTTTGATGCTGTCACCGCTTGCTCTGCTGTCAAAATTTGGGGACACCCTATAAATAAAAGAGAAAGAGAACATGAATGCATGACCTCTGGTGAAATAAAGACATTTGTGTTGATGGCTGTTTGAAAATAAAAACTTGAGCAGTAAAGTTCGGCTAAGCAAAGCGGTAGGTGTGCGGTAGAGGACGTTAATAGATGCTGACATCCTCCGGGACACTGTGTCAGATCTCCTCTGGGCTGATTGTGTCAGATCTCACCAGCTGGACTGACTGATTGATTCTTTCTTTATGCACGACACAAACGGCAGACAAACACCTCTGGGCCCGTTAATGGATGTCTATGTGGAAGGTTATTGATGTTTGTATTCATGCATTTACAACATGCTTTCTTAGCCTTTCTTTAACATAGAAAACACTGACCATAGAAAACCACTAAGTCGTTTAAAGAGATGAACCGTACATGATCAGTAAGAAGGTGAATTCTTCAAAAACAGATGCTACAATTCATCCATGACAGAAAAAGAGGAAAACAACTGGATGAGATGGTGAAAACATCAGCCATTTGAGAAACACGGTACAAAAATACCTGTATCTGTGGACACTAATGGCGGTTTGGTAGGGCGGCGCTTTTCCACTGCATGGTACGGCTCGGTACGGCTCGTTTAAACAGTACCACCTCGGTTGGGGTTCCAAGCGTGCCGTACCGATACTAAAATGTGACGTGAAAACACTACAGATCACTGATTGGTCAGAGAGAATCGTCACTACTAGCGTCATGCAAGATTAGCTTACCCTCGTGCGCCGTCGAGCAAGCCTGTCGTCGTCTGCGCTTTGTTGTAGGAGTTCCCATATTCTCTTGGGTTTTTTTGCAGTATTTTGTTTTGCTGCCATCAGCCTCCTTTGAAACAAACTTTTTTTGTTGTGCGGTGAAAAACATCCACATGCCGAGAATCAAGAACACCATTCCTTCGATAGGCTCCATTGCTCCTGTTTCGCGCGTTTGTTTTTGTGTCGCATTTACGATGATGCCGCGGCAGTAGAGGCAGCGTAACCACAACGTAATCCCACCCACTTGAAGCGGTACTACTGCAGTGGAAAAGCGAGCCGAGCCGAGTCGTACCACGCAGTGGAAAACCAAGCTGAGCCGTGCCGTGCCGAGCCATAACGTTTAAAGCCTCATGCACACCGGGACGATTATCGCGCCCGCGCTTATCGGCAGCATTTTTCGAGACGTTTTTCGACGCGTCTTTGTGTTCACACCCAATCGATTTTCACTGCCGATGCGCAGAGTGAACGTGCAAATTCACTCCCTGACAGTAAATGGCGCTTTTGATTTGATTGCAGATGGAAACTCACCGTCGAATCCTACTTGATCTGCAATTCCTCTCAATAACAACTCCCTCTTATGGAGATTTCTAGTCGCTGTGGCGTTTGTCATAAAGTTCTTTGTGTTCAGACACCAAAGAGACCAGCAGCTCTACATTCATCTTGCCTCGTTGCATTTTCTTCTTCGTCTACTTACTTCCTCTTCGTCGTCGTCTTCTTAGGTATCAATGTGTGTTTGGCAAGACCGTTTTGTGCTTGAGTGCCACCAAGTCATGTTTTACTGTAACTTCAGCAGCTTCAGGCACGTGATAAAAAGCGCCAATCTCATTGGTCGGCCAATTTTTAACACGGCTAAAAACTAACCCGAGGCGTTTTAAAAAAAATTACACTTTTATGCCTAACGTTTTGCGCGTCCCTGTGCACACTCACATTGGCGCCCTTTGATTAGTCACAAGGCGTTAAACGTCGGCGATAAGCGCGCGCGATAATCGTCCCGGTGTGAACAAGCCTTAATACTCTGGGGTTTGTTCAGATCTCTATAGCAGTATTAGTGATGATGCAAGCACCACCAGTGTTGAGGACTAATGCATTACAAGCAAGTGTGCCACACGAGTCCTGAAAAGTGAAGCCAACGCGTCTCTTTCGCCCCCAGGTGACTGGATGCAGTATAGGTCGTAAACCCCGCCCTCTCCATGAAATGTAATGGGACATAGACAAACTAAACAATCAAATTACACTTCAAATACATTTTTTCCAAAGATGGTTTCTGTCATTTTAGGTAGTTTTTATCACACTGATGTAAGTTCAAGTGTTTGTTCTTTAAATAAGTTTGGTTTTAGTTAGTTATTTGATGCTATATAAACGGGGGTGTGACATTATGATTAACAGCTTCTCTGAGCGAAGTAATCACTAAAGGACATTTTTCGGGAACTTCGGGAGGAGATTGGAGCTTTAACTTTAATTTCTACATTTCCATAACTGTTATTTCACAAAAAGTGTGGGCGGGACCTTGATATCGCGGCTCAACTTGGCACTCACTACTGCGCAGACTCCAGACCCAAGATGTCAGTGCCATATTTGGACACTGGCGGCTTCACTTACTTCAACGGAAGAGAGTGTAGGCATGTTGTCCATCTTTTTTTACAGTCTATGATTACAAGTAGTGTGAGTAAATTAATCAATTACTTTTTCCAAGTAACTAGTAAAGTAACCCATTACTTTCCCCAACACTGAGCACCAAAAACAGTGCCTTTGTATCTGAACATCATTCAGACCACAGCAGAGAATTATAGGCCCAAAAATCATTCAAAGGAAAATTCATCTATCATTGGAGATGAGAACTATTGAATTTCTATAAAAAAAAAGACTTAAAACCAGATTGCATCAGTCCTATCCTTTTCTTGGAGATTCCCAAAATACCTTCAGCAATAAAAATCCTATTATGCGAGATTCACAAAATCCATCTCATGCATTCAGTTCACTTATTATTGCTGTGTTTATTATCACTCCCATCAAACTTCAAAAACAGCATTAATAATACCAAACCGAGCAAGTAAAATTTGTTTGAAATCCTTTGAAACCAAATCACGACATGATTGAAGTAGCGTACTGTACCATACTATTCTTTCTATTTATCAAGTCTGTTTTGTGGTTTTGTTCAAGTTTATGTTTTCATGTATTTTATTGTGTAGTTTATTGTCATAGTCATGTTTCATGTCATGGGATTCCCTTGCCCTCATGTGATCTTGTCATGTGATCTTCCCTTGTCTAATGTGTCATGTTCTGATTTGTTTTCATTGGTTAATTTCTTGTTAGTTGTTAGTCCTTTTTGTGTAAATTCCAGTCCAGTGCAGTCCAGTCCAGTCCAGTCCAGTGCAGTCCAGTCCAGTCCAGTCCAGTCCAGTCCAGTGCAATGCAGTGCAGAGCAGTCCAGTCCAGTCCAGTCCAGTCCAGTCCAGTCCAGTCCAGTGCAGTGAAGTGCAGTCCAGTCCAGTCCAGTCCAGTGCAGTGGAGTGCGGTCCGGTCCGGTCCGGTGCGGTGCAGTGCGGTCCGGTGCAGTCCAGTCCAGTGCAGTCCAGTGCAGTCCAGTGCAGTGCAGTGCAGTGCAGTGCAGTGCAGTCCAGTCCAGTCCAGTCCAGTCCAGTGCAGTGAAGTGCAGTCCAGTCCAGTCCAGTCCAGTCCAGTGCAGTGGAGTGCGGTCCGGTCCGGTCCGGTGCGGTGCAGTGCGGTCCGGTGCAGTCCAGTCCAGTCCAGTCCAGTGCAGTCCAGTGCAGTCCAGTGCAGTGCAGTGCAGTGCAGTGCAGTGCAGTCCAGTCCAGTGCAGTCCAGTGCAGTCCAGTCCAGTGTAGTCCAGTCCAGTCCAGTGCAGTGCAGTCCAGTCCAGTGTAGTCCAGTCCAGTCCAGTGCAGTCCAGTCCAGTGCAGTCCAGTGCAGTCCAGTCCAGTGCAGTGGAGTGCGGTGCGGTCCGGTCCGGTCCAGTGCGGTGCGGTGCGGTCCGGTGCAGTCCAGTCCAGTCCAGTCCAGTCCAGTGCAGTGCAGTCAAGTGCAGTCCAGTGCAGTCCAGTGCAGTCCAGTGCAGTGCAGTGCAGTGCAGTCCAGTCCAGTCCAGTGCAGTGCAGTCCAGTCCAGTCCAGTGCAGTGCAGTCCAGATCAGTCCAGTCCAGTGCAGTGCAGTGCAGTGCAGTCCAGTCCAGTCCAGTCCAGTGCAGTCCAGTCCAGTGCAGTCCAGTCCAGTCCAGTGCAGTGCAGTCCAGTCCAGTGCAGTCCAGTCCAGTCCAGTCCAGTCCAGTCCAGTACAGTCCAGTGCAGTGCAGTCCAGTGCAGTCCAGTCCAGTGCAGTGCAGTCCAGTCCAGTGCAGTGCAGTGCAGTGCAGTGCAGTGCAGTGCAGTCCAGTCCAGTCCAGTCCAGTCCAGTGCAGTCCAGTCCAGTCCAGTGCAGTCCAGTCCAGTCCAGTCCAGTCAAGTCCAGTCCAGTGCAGTGCAGTGCAGTGCTGTCCAGTGCAGTCCAGTCCAGTGCAGTGCAGTGCAGTCCAGTGCAGTCCAGTCCAGTGCAGTGCAGTCCAGTGCAGTCCAGTCCAGTCCAGTCCAGTCAAGTCCAGTCCAGTGCAGTGCAGTGCAGTGCTGTCCAGTGCAGTCCAGTCCAGTCCAGTGCAGTGCAGTCCAGTCCAGTCCAGTCCAGTCCAGTGCAGTCCAGTCCAGTCCAGTCCAGTGCAGTGCAGTGCAGTGCAGTCCAGTGCAGTCCAGTGCAGTGCAGTCCAGTCCAGTCCAGTGCAGACCAGTCCAGTCCAGTCCTATAAAATAGTAACAAAAAAGCAGTTAATCAAAGGTTCTGTGTTATTTTATTATCATTAAGAATATTTTTTATTAATATTTTAAATTTGTTTTTATTTTATATTTTCCATTATCATTTTAGTTTAAGTTTTAGTAAAATAGTTTTTTATTGTTATTTTGAATTAGTTTTTATTTTTATATTTTCCATTTTCATTTTAGTTAGTTTTAGTAAAATAGTTTTTATTAATATTTTGAATTAGTTTTTATTTTTACATTTTCCATTTTTATTTAAATTTTAGTTTAAGTTTTAGTAAAATAGTTTTTATTAATATTTTTTATTTCATATTTTCCATTTTCATTTAAGTTAAAGTTTTAGTAAAATTTTTTTATTAATATTTCGAATAAGTTTTTATTTTTCATTTTAGTTAAAGTTTTAGTGTTTTTATCTTTTAATTAGTTTTTGTTTTATTAAACTGTCTATATACTTTCATTAATTTTTATTTCAGTTTTAGTTTTAGATATTTCAGTACATCAAGGTAAAATGAGAGTGTTTCCTTGGCAACTGGCTTTTTATATATATTTTATTTCAGTTAGCATTTGATTCAATTAAACGAAACTTGATTTAGTTTTAGTTAGTTATAATAACCCTGCTACAAACTGCTCCAGTTATGCTTATTTCAGCTTTTCCTTCTTTGTTCGATGGAATGTTGAAAGGGTGACAGATAATATTTGGGTGTTGTGGTTTTGACATGTCCCACTCCAGACTCCAGAGCACATGCACCGTCTCTTTAAGAGCCAAAGTGTTACAGCCTTTCCTGGCCTGAGAAGTGAAAAAGCAGAGAAGTGAATGTTAAATTACCAGCACACATACTCCCAGCACAGCATTATAATGGAAATGCTATTGACCTTGGGACTGGGGTCTATAAAACAAGATTATTAAAAATTTTCTGGAGCAGCAGCGAGGTGGCCACCCTCGCAGACACCGAACAAACATGATAAAGTAAAAGACTTCAGCCCAAACACTCCCCTGACAGCCTGATGAATCAATAGAGGAAGGCGTTTATGCATCACGGCCTGTCGTGCTGATGTACCAATATCCCACATCACTACCTTTTACACGGAGAGAGCCGTGCATGAGGAGCACAGGAGTAATTTGAAGCGATCAATATCAGCCAGCCACTGACCCACAAACCGAAGAGGTTGGCAAAGGTGGTTATTTTTAGCAAGAGCAAAGTTTTTCCTTCATAACCGCGGTACTTCTGCCTCTCTCCAGAGAAGTGGGCTAAATTAACGGATGACCCAGCGCCGCGGAAGGAAAGTTTAGCCGTGTGGCCTGAAGAAGGTCAGGAGAACAACTTTCCCCATAACTTTATATTTTGCTTGTCTCGGCGGGGCGAGTCACAGGTCCGCTCGAATGCGCGCGGTGAATGAGTTTTCGCGTGTCCTCCTGCAAATCTGAAATTGTAATGTGATCCTCATATGGTGAATGAATAATGAATGAATAATCAATTAGTCACACGCTCAGCTGGGCAGCAGAGCTCGTGATAATCGCTGAGGAATATTCCGGAGAAATCATTCTCGGGTTATGAGTGACAGCGGAGAAAGAGAGATTGCGCGCCAAAAAATAAAGTCATCGTGTTGGTAAAGGAGATTCTTTCAACCTGTTCTCTATACAATGAAAGTGGGCTAACAAAAAAATGCCAATTTCAGTCCATATTCACTGAAAATCTAATCAAAACGCTTATATTCAGATTTAGTGACTTCAATTTCAGCCTGTTCCTCACGGACATTGTTGCCTTCAGAAGGACCTGTCTGGAGCTGTCCTTTTTATCATTATTAATATTAATATATATTAGGTAACACTTTACACTAAGGTCTCATTAGTTAATGTATTAACTAACATTAAGTTTTAGTAAAATAGTTTTTATTAATACTTTGAATTAGTATTTATTTTTATATTTTATATTTTAATTTTAGTTTACATTTTAGTAAAATAGTTTTTATTAATATTTTGAATTAGTTTTAATTTTTATATTTTTAATTTTAGTTAAAGTTTTAGTAAAATAATTTTCATTAATATTTTGAATTAGTTTTTATTTTTATAATTTTCATTTTAATTTTAGTTATAGTTTTAGTGAAATAGTTTTTATGAATATATTGAATTAGAATTTATTTTTATATTTTATATTTTAATTTTAGTTTACGTTTTAGTAAAATAGTTTTTATTAACATTTTGAATTAGTTTTAATTTTTATATTTTTAATTTTAGTTAAAGTTTTAGTAAAATAATTTTCATTAATATTTTGAATTAGTTTTTATTTTTATAATTTTCATTTTAATTTTAGTTATAGTTTTAGTGAAATAGTTTTTATGAATATATTGAATTAGAATTTATTTTTATATTTTATATTTTAATTTTAGTTTACGTTTTAGTAAAATAGTTTTTATTAACATTTTGAATTAGTTTTAATTTTTATATTTTTAATTTTAAAGTTTTAGTAAAATAGTTTTTATGAATATATTGAATTAGTATTTATTTTTATATTTTATATTTTAATTTTAGTTTACATTTTAGTAAAATAGGTTTTATTAATATTTTGAATTAGTTTTAATTTTTATATTTTTAATTTTAGTTAGTTTTAGTAAAATAATTTTCATTAATATTTTGAATTAGTTTTTATTTTATAATTTTCATTTTAATTTTAGTTATAGTTTTAGTAAAATAGTTTTTATTAATATTTTGAATTAGTTTTAATTTTTATATTTTTAATTTTAAAGTTTTAGTAAAATAGTTTTTATGAATATATTGAATTAGTATTTATTTTTATATTTTATATTTAAATTTTTGTTTAAGTTTTAGTGTTTATTTTTATTTTTTCCATTTTCATTTTAGTTATAGTAAAATAGTTTTTATTAATATTTTAAAATTAGTTTTTATTTTTATATTTTCCATTTTCATTTTAGTTTAAGTTTTAGTAAAATAGCTTTTATTAATATTATTTAATAATAAATAATAAATAATTGAATAATAATAAATAAATAAATATGAATCAAATGTAATAATGTATTAACTATCATGAACTAACATGAACGATACATTTGTTACAGTATTCATTCATCTTTGCTAATATTAGTCGTTCATTGTTTGTTCACGTTAGTTCACAGTGCATTAACTAGTACACATTTTTAATTTTAATAACGTATAAGTAAATGTTGAAATTAACATTAACTAAGAAAAAATAAATTCTGTAGAAGTATTGTTCATTCTTAGTTCATGTTGACTAATGTAAACTATGAAACTGTATTTTAAAGTGTTACCATATATTATTAGAATTGTATTATAATCATATTGTCCTTTATTGGAGCTCAGTAGCATCTGCATATCCAAAGCACAAGAGAACATGTTGAAAAATAAAAGTCCTGTAAGGTTTAAAACTACACGAGGGTGAGTAAACAATGACACCAAATTCATTTTTGAGTGAACCTTTAACTGTCAGAAAGAGAAGATGAAAAGAGGAAAGAACAGGTGCTGCACTTTTCCAGCGGATTAGAGGATCGCTTTGGTCGAGAGCCGGCAGACGCATGATAAAGAATTCATTTCACCTGCAGTCATGAGGAGGAACCTGCTGAATTATACATGATCTGAGTGTACATTATATCTATATCAGGATCAAAAGATGTCAAATACAAACAGGCAGCTTTACAGACACGTTCTACACAGACGACTGAAACCTTCAGTACTGAGAAATACAATGAGAGTTTGTCATTGTTACACTGTAATTATACATTTAAGTACTGAGTCATATTAAGTAACTACATGTACTTACTATAGGATTTGGTTGAGGGTTAGTTGCATGTAATTATGCATGATTTATAGTTATTACTATAGTAACTACATGTAACAATGACAAAGTGTTACCCTTTATTTTAAGGTGATGTAGTTACACTGTATTTACAATAAGTACTGAGTAATATTAATTACCAAATGGGTTATAACTACAGGGTTAGGTTTTGGTTTAGGGTTAGTTGCATGTAATTATGCATAATTTATTGTTACTACTATAGTAACTACATGTAACATGTAAAAAGGACACTAAAATAAAGTGTTTTAGTATTTTAAGGTGATGTATAGTTACACTGTACTCAAATAAGTACTGAGTAATCTACATGTACTTACTATAGAGTTAGGATTAGGGTTTGGTTGAGGGTTAGTTGCGTGTAATTATGCATTTACTGTTATTAGTAACTACATATAACATAACAATTACACAATTAATGTGTTACCCTTTATTTTAAGGTGACTTATAGTTGCATTGTACTCAAATAAGTACTGAGTAATATTAAGTATCTACACATACTTACTATAGGTTAGTTGCGTGTAAATATGCATAATTTATTGTTACTACAGCTACATGTAATATATGTAACAAGGACACTAAAATAAAGTGTTTTAAGGTAAACTGTAATTAAGATGACGTAATTACATTGTACTCAAATAAGTACTGAGTAATATGAATTAACTACATGTACTTACAGTTAGGGTTTGGTTTAGGGTGAGTTGCATGTACTTCTGCATAATTTATTGTTACTACTATAGTAACTACATGTAACAAGTGTAACGACACAAATAAAGTGTTACCCATTATTTTAAGGTGACATAGTTATAATGTACTGAGTAATATTAATTAACTACATGTACTTACTATATAGTTATGATTAGGTTAGTTGCATGTAATTATGCATAATTTATTGTTACTACTATAGTAAGTACATGTAGTAACGCGTAACTACACCACCTTAAAACAGTGTTACCGAAAGAAATAGTTCAGTAACAGGGTTGCATGCAAAATCTGAGAAACTAAATGCTTTTTTGGTATATTTTATTATTTTTACAACAATTACCAGTAATTATTAATATCCCCAATGCATGACTTTAATTTAGATGATGGTTATTTTTTGTTTTAAAAAGTTTCATGTTAATGGAAATTTATTTAACTCTTTTCCTGCCAGCATTTTTTTTTTTTTTAAAGTTGCCAGCCGGTGCCAGCATTTTTGATCATTTTCACAAAATGTTCACGGCCGCCAGAATATTTTGTTGTATGAATATTTGAACATGCAATATATCATAACAGACCCGCTGCTTTTAAACCAAAAAACACGTTTTATTCTAGCTTCATGCTTTCTTTTTTTAATCAACACTTGAATGTGGGTAAGCAACATTTTTAACAAAAAGCTGAGAAAATCTAATTTTTGTCAAAAACTACGTCCGGATGGGATTCAGAACAATGATCAAAACACAGATGGAGCAGATGGAGTCCATCACAGGGCTCCAGACTCACATTTGAGAGCCGTGGCACCAGCACCACTAAGTTCTGCAGACTTTGTGACTTCCTACTTTTTTCCATTTATGAAGGAGTGGAAATGGCTAGTAAGTCAATAAGTGCTCCTCTGCTGCCATCTACTGGTTATAGTGGTAATTTAAATGTCTTTTTTAAATAAAAGTGCTTGTTTGCCACAAAGTGGCCTACACCTTTAAACTTTAAGTTTTACAAATCATCACATTAAAATTAAATAACATTAAAATTGGATAATATTTAGAGCTTTGAAGTGCTGGAAAAAACTGAAGCGCTTGAAGCTTGAATTTCACTCTCAAAAGGTTGTACGAACCCTGAGATGAATAATGACAACATTCAAAAAAACGTTCAACTATTTCTGCCACAACACCATGTGGTGTTACTACAGTAAATCATGTGGCGTCACTACAGTAAATCATGTGGTGTTACTACAGTAAATCATGTGGTGTCACTACAGTAAATCATGTGGTGTTACTACAGTAAATCATGTGGTGTCACTACAGTAAATCATGTGGTGTTACTACAGTAAATCATGTGGTGTCACTACATTAAATCATGTGGCGTTACTACAGTAAATCATGTGGTGTCACTACAGTAAATCATGTGGTGTCACTACAGTAAATCATGTGGCGTTACTACAGTAAATCATGTGGTGTCACTACAGTAAATCATGTGGTGTTACTACAGTAAATCATGTGGTGTCGGTGTCACTACAGTAAATCATGTGGTGTTACTACAGTAAATCATGTGGTGTCACTACAGTAAATCATGTGGTGTTACTACAGTAAATCATGTGGTGTCACTACAGTAAATCATGTGGTGTTACTACAGTAAATCATGTGGTGTCACTACAGTAAATCATGTGGTGTCACTACAGTAAATCATGTGGCGTTACTACAGTAAATCATGTGGTGTCACTACAGTAAATCATGTGGTGTCACTGCAGTAAATCATGTGGCGTTACTACAGTAAATCATGTGGTGTCACTACAGTAAATCATGTGGTGTTACTACAGTAAATCATGTGGTGTTACTACGGTAAATCATGTGGTGTTAAATCATGTGGTGTTACTACGGTAAATCATGTGGTGTTACTACAGTAAATCATGTGGTGTTACTACAGTAAATCATGTGGTGTCACTACAGTAGGTGTCACTACAGTAAATCCATGTGGTGTCACTACAGTAAATCATGTGGTGTTACTACAGTAAATCATGTGGCGTCACTACAGTAAATCATGTGGTGTCACTACAGTAAATCATGTGGTGTCACTACAGTAAATCATGTGGTGTTACTACAGTAAATCATGTGGTGTCACTACAGTAAATCATGTGGTGTTACTACAGTAAATCATGTGGTGTCACTACAGTAAATCATGTGGTGTCACTACAGTAAATCATGTGGTGTTACTACAGTAAATCCATGTGGTGTTACTACAGTAAATCATGTGGTGTCACTACGGTAAATCATGTGGTGTCACTACGGTAAATCATGTGGTGTCACTACAGTAAATCATGTGGTGTTACTACGGTAAATCATGTGGCGTTACTACGGTAAATCATGTGGTGTCACTACGGTAAATCATGTGGTGTCACTACGGTAAATCATGTGGTGTTACTACAGTAAATCATGTGGTGTCACTACAGTAAATCATGTGGTGTTACTACAGTAAATCCATGTGGTGTTACTACAGTAAATCATGTGGTGTCACTACAGTAAATCATGTGGTGTCACTACAGTAAATCATGTGGTGTCACTACGGTAAATCATGTGGTGTCACTACGGTAAATCATGTGGTGTCACTACGGTAAATCATGTGGTGTTACTACAGTAAATCATGTGGTGTCACTACAGTAAATCATGTGGTGTCACTACAGTAAATCATGTGGTGTTACTACAGTAAATCATGTGGTGTTACTACGGTAAATCATGTGGTGTTAAATCATGTGGTGTTACTACGGTAAATCATGTGGTGTTACTACAGTAAATCATGTGGTGTCACTACAGTAGGTGTCACTACAGTAAATCCATGTGGTGTCACTACAGTAAATCATGTGGTGTTACTACAGTAAATCATGTGGCGTTAAATCATGTGGTGTTACTACAGTAAATCCATGTGGTGTTACTACAGTAAATCATGTGGTGTTACTACAGTAAATCATGTGGTGTCACTACAGTAAATCATGTGGTGTTACTACAGTAAATCATGTGGCGTTACTACGGTAAATCCATGTGGTGTTACTACAGTAAATCATGTGGTGTTAAATCATGTGGTGTTACTACAGTAAATCCATGTGGTGTTACTACAGTAAATCATGTGGTGTTACTACAGTAAATCATTTGGTGTTACTACGGTAAATCATGTGGTGTTAAATCATGTGGTGTTACTACGGTAAATCCATGTGGTGTTACTACAGTAAATCATGTGGTGTTACTACAGTAAATCATGTGGTGTTAAATCATGTGGTGTTACTGCAGTAAATCATGTGGTGTTGCTACGGTAAATCATGTGGTGTTACTACAGTAAATCATGTGGTGTTACTACAGTAAATCATGTGGTGTCACTACAGTAGGTGTCACTACAGTAAATCATGTGGTGTCACTACTGTAAATCATGTGGTGTTACTACAGTAAATCATGTGGTGTCACTACAGTAAATCATGTGGCGTCACTACAGTAAATCATGTGGTGTCACTACAGTAAATCATGTGGTGTTACTACAGTAAATCATGTGGCGTCACTACAGTAAATCATGTGGCGTCACTACAGTAAATCATGTGGTGTCACTACAGTAAATCATGTGGTGTTACTACAGTAAATCATGTGGCGTCACTACAGTAAATCATGTGGCGTCACTACAGTAAATCATGTGGTGTCACTACAGTAAATCATGTGGTGTCACTACAGTAAATCATGTGGCGTTACTACAGTAAATCATGTGGCGTTACTACAGTAAATCATGTGGCGTCACTACAGTAAATCATGTGGCGTCACTACAGTAAATCATGTGGTGTCACTACAGTAAATCATGTGGTGTCACTACAGTAAATCATGTGGTGTTACTACAGTAAATCATGTGGCGTCACTACAGTAAATCATGTGGTGTCACTACAGTAAATCATGTGGCGTCACTACAGTAAATCATGTGGTGTTACTACAGTAAATCATGTGGTGTTAAATCATGTGGTGTTACTACAGTAAATCCATGTGGTGTTACTACAGTAAATCATGTGGCGTTACTACGGTAAATCCATGTGGTGTTACTACAGTAAATCATGTGGTGTTAAATCATGTGGTGTTACTACAGTAAATCCATGTGGTGTTACTACAGTAAATCATGTGGTGTTACTACAGTAAATCATGTGGTGTCACTACAGTAAATCATGTGGTGTTACTACAGTAAATCATGTGGCGTTACTACGGTAAATCCATGTGGTGTTACTACAGTAAATCATGTGGTGTTAAATCATGTGGTGTTACTACAGTAAATCCATGTGGTGTTACTACAGTAATTCATGTGATGTTACTACAGTAAATCATTTGGTGTTACTACGGTAAATCATGTGGTGTTAAATCATGTGGTGTTACTACGGTAAATCCATGTGGTGTTACTACAGTAAATCATGTGATGTTACTACAGTAAATCATGTGGTGTTACTGCAGTAAATCATGTGGTGTTACTACAGTAAATCATGTGGTGTTACTACGGTAAATCATGTGGTGTTAAATCATGTGGTGTTACTACGGTAAATCCATGTGGTGTTACTACAGTAAATCATGTGGTGTTACTACAGTAAATCATTTGGTGTTACTACGGTAAATCATGTGGTGTTAAATCATGTGGTGTTACTACGGTAAATCCATGTGGTGTTACTACAGTAAATCATGTGGTGTTACTACAGTAAATCATGTGGTGTTAAATCATGTGGTGTTACTGCAGTAAATCATGTGGTGTTACTACAGTAAATCATGTGGTGTTACTACAGTAAATCATGTGGTGTCACTACAGTAGGTGTCACTACAGTAAATCATGTGGTGTCACTACTGTAAATCATGTGGTGTTACTACAGTAAATCATGTGGTGTCACTACAGTAAATCATGTGGCGTCACTACAGTAAATCATGTGGTGTCACTACAGTAAATCATGTGGTGTTACTACAGTAAATCATGTGGCGTCACTACAGTAAATCATGTGGCGTCACTACAGTAAATCATGTGGCGTCACTACAGTAAATCATGTGGTGTCACTACAGTAAATCATGTGGCGTCACTACAGTAAATCATGTGGCGTCACTACAGTAAATCATGTGGTGTCACTACAGTAAATCATGTGGTGTCACTACAGTAAATCATGTGGCGTCACTACAGTAAATCATGTGGCGTCACTACAGTAAATCATGTGGCGTCACTACAGTAAATCATGTGGTGTCACTACAGTAAATCATGTGGTGTCACTACAGTAAATCATGTGGTGTTACTACAGTAAATCATGTGGCGTCACTACAGTAAATCATGTGGTGTCACTACAGTAAATCATGTGGCGTCACTACAGTAAATCATGTGGTGTTACTACAGTAAATCATGTGGCGTCACTACAGTAAATCATGTGGCGTCACTACAGTAAATCATGTGGCGTCACTACAGTAAATCATGTGGTGTCACTACAGTAAATCATGTGGCGTCACTACAGTAAATCATGTGGTGTTACTGCAGTAAATCATGTGGTGTTACTACAGTAAATCATGTGGTGTTACTACGGTAAATCATGTGGTGTTAAATCATGTGGTGTTACTACGGTAAATCCATGTGGTGTTACTACAGTAAATCATGTGGTGTTACTACAGTAAATCATTTGGTGTTACTACGGTAAATCATGTGGTGTTAAATCATGTGGTGTTACTACGGTAAATCCATGTGGTGTTACTACAGTAAATCATGTGGTGTTACTACAGTAAATCATGTGGTGTTAAATCATGTGGTGTTACTGCAGTAAATCATGTGGTGTTACTACAGTAAATCATGTGGTGTTACTACAGTAAATCATGTGGTGTCACTACAGTAGGTGTCACTACAGTAAATCATGTGGTGTCACTACTGTAAATCATGTGGTGTTACTACAGTAAATCATGTGGTGTCACTACAGTAAATCATGTGGCGTCACTACAGTAAATCATGTGGTGTCACTACAGTAAATCATGTGGCGTCACTACAGTAAATCATGTGGCGTCACTACAGTAAATCATGTGGTGTCACTACAGTAAATCATGTGGTGTCACTACAGTAAATCATGTGGCGTTACTACAGTAAATCATGTGGCGTCACTACAGTAAATCATGTGGCGTCACTACAGTAAATCATGTGGTGTCACTACAGTAAATCATGTGGTGTCACTACAGTAAATCATGTGGTGTTACTACAGTAAATCATGTGGCGTCACTACAGTAAATCATGTGGTGTCACTACAGTAAATCATGTGGCGTCACTACAGTAAATCATGTGGTGTTACTACAGTAAATCATGTGGCGTCACTACAGTAAATCATGTGGTGTCACTACTGTAAATCATGTGGCGTCACTACAGTAAATCATGTGGTGTTACTACAGTAAATCATGTGGTGTCACTACAGTAAATCATGTGGTGTTACTACTGTAAATCATGTGGTGTCACTACAGTAAATCATGTGGTGTCACTACTGTAAATCATGTGGTGTTACTACAGTAAATCCATGGTGAATGTTGGTGATTTGTGGACTGAAACCCCTGATCTTCGCTCATGGCTCAATGTTTCTCCTGGTCTCCACGTCAGCTCTGTTTGATCTGATATCTGTGGTTTATAACTGAGAATTCTGCGCCGGACGCTTCCACTAGATAGAGGTGGACAGTAACTAAGTAAATTTACTTGAGTACTGTACTTAAGTACACTTTTTGAGTATCTGTACTTTAATTGAGTGTTATTTTTTCTGGAAACTTATGACTTTAACTTCACTACATTTGAAAGACAAATATCATACTTTTTACTCCACTACATTTCTATCAAGGTCCTTGAAGTCGAAAGTCGTTTCTGTAGCAGCTTTGAAAGTCAGTGGATGATTTTTTTCTTCTCTAAAACATTTTTCAGTAATCAGTAATCACTCTTGTAGGGTCATGTGAAGTTTCCCAACATTTTTTTAACACTGATCAGTTTATAGCAAAATGGAAGAAGAAAGATGGCCATACTTAGAAAGTATGTTTCAGTTTTCTGAAAAGATTAAAGATTAGTTAAGCTGCCTCTCAGATGCCAGAGCATGAGTACTGAATAGAGCTCTCTTTGTGTTTTTTTGCACTTGAACAGACCAATACACACAAATGTTCATGTTCATTTTGGCGAGTATTCACGTAAACAAAGTTGATTATGTCTTAAGTGAATGTAAACAGTTGTGTGTATCAGTGTATACGATCCGTGCATTTGGCCTTAAAGTGACAGCAGCTTTGTAAAGAGCTTTGTAACTTTAGTATTGAAATGAGTTTACGGTAGTCGTATGCTAGCATGTTGGATGGAGCATCACTGACTGGCTTAAACCACCATGATGGCATATACAACAATGCAACAATAATAAAATAATGCATTGACAAAAAAGGAAATTTACTTTTGATACTTAAGTACTTTTTAAAACAAGTACTTCTGTACTTTTACTTAACTAAAGTAACTTGTAACGTAGTAATATTTGACCAGTAGTACTTTTACTTTTACTCAAGTAATGGTGTTGTGTACTTTGTCCACCTCTGCCACTAGATCTCGCAGTAGCGATGTTATTAATTCTGTGGTGAATTCAAACTCCTTCTCACTGGATCTCCCAGCGCTGTGTAGTAATGGTGTGGCGTGATCGAGATCGGCCCGTGACCGCGAGTAAACTGAGCTCACGCCGTGCTGTCTATTATTGCTCTGAGCTGATAAACGGTCCGCGTAGCTCAAACGAGTAGTGCGGTTCCGTTCCACTTTCGTTTCGTTGCTGTTTGATGTTTCTCATATGTAACAGAAATGGCAGCTCTCATCAGTTGGGCACTGTGGTGGTCACACCAGTGCGACCTCCATCAAAATTTAGTCGCACCAGCAGGAAAAAAGGTTGCAAAATGCCACCATTTGGTCGCAGTCTGGAGCCCTGACATCAACACCCCAAAGCTTCACAGTCCTATAGCTCGTCCTGGGTCGACAATTCATTCAGTGACATTAGGCAGTTTTGAGTTATATGCTGTTTAATGTTGATGATCGTGTTATTTTACATGTGCATCAGCAATGCTTCAATCACTTGTGTCTGCTTCTTCTTTTCCTGTGTTTTGATCTGGAGATTCTGTACTCTTTCAGAAGATGCGCAATAGCGCCCCCTAGCGTATAACAGTGAAAACACCGTCAATAGCGGGAAAAGAGTCACTGAGGAAGTCCTCAGATGAACAGCAGAGCTCGAGAAAGCTAAAGGAAAGCACAAGAGAAGGCAATCTCTCTCGTCTAATCTGCTGATCTATCTGTGGACGCCTCCGTCTCCGTTTCTCATTCGGTATGGGCGCATCGCACAGACGTTTATTTAAACAGATTAATTCTTCCACGCCGTATTATTCATAAAGTTGCGCGGTGTGACCAGGCGCAGCCTCGCTTATATGATGACATGTCACTCCCTTCAATTGACTAAAGCGAGACTAAATTGTCATGAATAAAACAAAGAGCCGGTAAATAAACCAGCAGGCCGAACCCATCCGCTGCTCTCTTCCAGGTGAAGGGCCACTCGTGATCCCGCGGGAGCGAGAGGGAGGCACATTAGTTAGCAGCTTATGAGGACTGGAGCGCAGCCAGCACAGGATGGAGAGAGAGAGACGGAGCGCAGAGTTCTTGTGAACAGAAGGTGCCACGCCACAGGAAGTAGAAAGAAGCGGGACGATAGAGAGACATTATTGCTCAGAAGTCAGAAACTTCATTTAGATGAGGTATCACATTTGTATTGGATGTTTCTCCTTAAATAAGGGGAAAAAAAAAACAGACACAGAAAAGTTTTGACACACTGTAGTAACAGTAAAAAACTATAAAATGAATGTGGCTAGCATATAGAAATATACTGTTCGAAAGTTTGGGTTCTTGTTAAGAAATGAATACTTTTATTCAGCAATGACGCTTTAAATTGATCAAAAGTGACAGTAAAGGCATTTATAATGTTACAAAAGATTATATTTCAAATAAATGCTGTTCTTTTGTTCTGTTTTCAACATTGATAACAATCATAAATGTTTCTTGATCATCAAATCATCATATTAGAATGATTTCTGAAGGATCATGTGACACTGAAGACTGGAGTAATGATGCTGAAAATTCAGCTTTGATCACAGGAAATATATTCACATAGAAAACAGTTATTTTAAATGGTAAAAATATTTCACAATATTACTGTTTTTTCTGTATTTTTGATCAAATAAATGCATGCAAAAAAATGAGCAGAAGAGCATTCTTTAAAAAAGCAAGCCCAAACATATGAACAGTACACACACACACACACACACACACACACATTATATATATATTTATACAACAGTTCTTTCTGGTTCTCGAATCTGATTGGCTGAGAGTCTTTTCCAGCCATGCAATATTCTAGTGATAACAGCACTATAACCGTTTCACCGTTTGTATCACTCCGCTTGCGGCGACTGTCATGGTAGTCGAGAAATCCACCATATTTTTTTACAAATACTTTTGTTGTGTGTGTCAAAATGTTTAAAGAGTTTTTAGGAGAGAATATAGTTATTTAGACCTCAAATGCGTGACCGTCAGCGGCCATTCAGCGCTCGTGTACCCGCCGGGAACAGCTTCATCTCGGACAGTCCTTTGGGAATTTGCCTCTGGCTCTTATGTAGATAGTGGTTAAACAGATATAATTCATTTGGGGTATATCAAACGGGCAATCTTTGGTCTTATTAATCTTTTACATGTCTCAGAGCAAATCGATTTTGGTTAAGGGGAAAATTAAGTTTCATGACTTTATATTTTTAACGTTAGGCTATATTTAACTTAAATCCTGTACTAGAGTGCTGCTTTTGTACATTTGACTGAATTGTTTGCTTGTGTTTATTTCCTATTGTCTTTTATAATGGCTGTTGTTGTTAATTTAAATATTATTGTTCAATAAATATTATTTTATATAAATATGCTGAATTTGGTGTTGAGAAAGGGTCCGTTAGTGATTGCAATAGTTGACTTCGGTGACAGTTACATTATTACACCATTAGATGGCGACAAAGACTGTCTTTATGAGTGACTGGTTGTAAACAAGGAAGTTGTTTCAGCGCTGTAAATCTTTTAGACAAAGATATTGCTTTCCTCAGCAGTCATTTTCAACAACATTTTTTCATAATTTTTTTAAATAATGGATAAAATATTATGGACAGCGGCCTGAAGAATGAATGCTATATCAGAAGCAGGTAATACACTCATTTAGTCGATCTCTCTCTCATAATACTCTTGTCTACATAATACAATAAGCTTCAATGAAGCGACTCAATGTTTCTTAAAAGTGACGGTTTAGAGTTAGTAACGGAGGCTTGGCTCGCAACTTCTGATTTGAATCCGTGGCGGAAGAAAGTAGTTCTGCACAAAAGAGTGTTTTTAAAGACACTGCGTTGTTGTTTCTGATTTATTTACACACTTGTGCCGTCGAACTGTTGTATAAACACAATATCACACTCGTAGCAGTGCAATATGGCAGTATATCAGTGATTACCTACGGCCGAATCACAGCCGTGCTGATGTACAGCCATATCGCTACGAGTGTGATATTGCTCATATATATATATATACATGGTAATTAATTGGTAATATATATATATACACTACCAGTCAAAAGTTTGGACATTACTTTCCCATCAAAGAGACTGTCCAAACTTTTGACTGGTAGTGTACATGGTAATTAATTAGCGCTTTTAAGTAGGGGAATTTCCACTGTAGCACAACCTTTATTGTTATGGTTGTGATTCTTGAGAAATGAACAAAACATCACTTCTTGACTAATTTCAGTCAGCCATTCCTCATTCTGATCCGGTCATGAAACAGATGCTGAGCTGCATGTGTTTCATTAGCATCATAGAGCAGCTTGTGTCGTTTCACAGGCTTCACGCCCCCTAAGGACCCGTATCCGTACGGCTGCCAATCCCGCAAAATGAGCCCCCTCTCCATTTCATAACCTTGGCATACAAGTGGAAAAGATGTAATCCGTGGGATTCAGGTTGTGATGAGGGAATACTGTCCTGCCAAACACGGCAAATCCCTGAGATATCAGCATCTGAAAAGCACATTGCTGCTCCTCGGATCATTTACCGAGGACTGGTTCAGTTGACTGTCACTCACTGGGAAAGAGCTGTAACCTGCTAATAAAGTGACAAGAGGTGTTCAGTGTTTGCCAGGGCTGTTCTCCACCCGTCAGCGAGCACCGGATTGGCCTCGGGATGCCTGGACCTTCTGCTGTCCTGTGCATAACAAGATATTTTGTGCACCACTAAAGGAGTAGTTAACCCAAAAATGAAAACTCGCTCACCCATGTGGCGCTCCAAACCTGTATGATGGTCTATGTGGAACACAAATGAGAAATGTTGAATAATTGATAATTGAGTAATTGATAATAATTGAGAAGCTCCAAAAAAGAGACAAAACAGTCCATATGACTTGACAGCACATAGGCTTCAAATTACATGAAGATGAGTTTACCTATTTATTTTTTATTTTATTTTATTTTATTTTATTTTATTTTATTTTATTTTATTTTATTTTATTTATTTTATTTTATTTTATTTTATTTTATTTTATTTTATTACACCATGTCAGCAGCAGGGCTTTTCTAAAAGTGAAAAAAAAAATAAAAGACGTACAATTAACAAAAAAAAAAAACATTTCAGATTAATACAAGAAAAAAAATCTAAAATACGTTCACTTTACTAATTATGAGTAAAAATGTTGTCCGTTCCCATTGAGGAATCTGGCAAAAATATATGTAGAATATATGCTAATTATATGGTGCAAAAAGCACGGCTCGTGAAAATATTTTTTTCAAATTTTAATTTTAAATAAAAAATATTTGATATTAAACATCTGTCATTATACACTGTAAAAAATGATTGCTGTCATTATTTATCACAACTTAAACTCGAACATTACAATAAGAAATACTGTGTTGTTTCAACTTAAAAATTAAGTTTAGTTAACTTTAGTTTAGGTTTAAGTTTAGTTAAGTTGCATATTTAAGATATCTCAACAAATTTTAAGTTGTTATAACTGATTATAAATGTACTTCAAGGGGCAATAAAATAAATCTTAAAAGACACAATTTCTAATCTTAATTGTGAGTGAATGCAATTTTTTTTTATATATTTCAGACAATATGAATAAAGTTAAAATAAATATATTTTAATATCTATATTAGCTATTATATTTTTGGCCATTTTGGAATATTTTAAATATATTTTAAAATATTAGGCTACAGTATATCTAAAATATATATTATTTTATTTTGATAGACATTCTACTAACTATAAGTGACTTTGCAACTACATGTCAGCTAACTCTCATTAGAGTATTAGTAGACTGTTAGGTTAAGGTTAGGGTTAGTAGAATAAGTTGACATGTAGTTGTATGGATTTACAACATTAAGGCGAGTAAATAATGAATTACTTTTTTGAGTATTTCTTTAAAGCTATTTAAAGCTCTAATGCTATTTCATGCATTCTGAGTTTTTTACACTGTTAAAGAGTTGATTCTCATGCTAAACATGGCCAAAGTGAGGACAAAAAAATGAGTTGTACGTATGACGGAGTATTTCTGTGCCAAAAATACTCCTTCCGGTTTCTCACAAGTTTCGGAAAGTTTTTTTCCGAGTATGGCCCTATATGACGTCATAAAGGGCGGAAAATCCTTGAAATTTTTTCGGAAAGAGTCGGTACAGCTTATCTGTCTTTTATAAATCTAATAAAACTAAAGACTTTTTTGAGATATGAAGGATGCAATACTACTCTATAGGTACTCAAGATTAACATGAACACACTGAAACTGTGTGTGTTATGTACCCTTTAAGTCAAAGCCAGATGGATGTTTCTGGCTTCCAGGAACCCAGTGTTTCTTCAAGGAAAGGAGGAACTTGTCTGCTCTCTCATTTTCCCCGAAGGGAAATTTGTTTCTCCCAGTCAGACTGCATTTGACGCAGCCATGTCATTACCTCGACAGACGAGTCTCTTCTCAAACGGGGTCCACAGAATTGGTGCAGTCAGTGGTTTGGGATGAAGTAGATGCATTTTAATGAAGCCTCCCGCTGAGAAAACCAGAGGAAAAGACAAAAACAAACCAACAGTTTGAGTTTAACTCAAGAGGACGTCTGGAACTGGCATCCTGTGTTTGATGTGATTAACTAGATAGGTTTTAACATCGACTCAGAGCCTAAACGCTCGAGCTATATAAACACATTTACACATCTGCCCCATGGAAAGCATCATCACACACATAATGTTGATAAAAGGAGCACATCCAAAATCCCTTCTGAGGAAAATTAGGACAGGTACAATAAATGGCCTTTGTCTTACAAACATGCATTTGCTAACAAATGTGAAGTGAATTGCTCTTGAGGGACACAGTAAATCTGGCTCTTAGTTTCATGTCCTTGCTGTTTTTGGCACCTCGCTCCCGTCGGGCCGGAGGGATCCACATTAATATTGATGTGATGTCCGGGCAGGGCCAAGTCTCTGTGTATTCAAATAAACATTGTGCTTCAGATAAACTGAAGGGCGTTCGCTGACCTCGGCCATCGGTGCGTCCTGCTGAATTGACACGTTTCTGCCTGTGAGATTGGCACCAGAGGTCAATGGCTTGAGTCTGCAGATATTAAACAGTCTGACCAACATGTAAACAGTTTGGTTTGTTCTTATGTGCCATTGTTTTTCCTATATTTGTCATTGTTACGGCTCCTCTCTTCCCAGTCTGTCAGTAACGCTCTGTTTAGTTCCTGTCTTTATGAAGCCCCTCCTTCTGAAAAACACAACGTGCTCTGATTGGTCGGCTGGAGCAGTGTGTTGTGATTGGTCAAGCGCTTTGAGCTTGTTTGGGAAATGTCCCGCCCATAGATTGTATAAAACAAAGGACGTAGTGTCTGTGACGTCCGTAGGTTTCTGAAGAGCATTTTTGAATTCCAAAGTGGCATTGCAAATCTTGGCATTGCGTCACTCCCAGATAACCGGAAATGGGCAAAGAGGCAGGACGTGGGTGGAGCTGAGGTGCCTGGTTGCTGCGGCAATCCACCTGTCACTCAAGTGGCCACGCCCTTAATTATGCAGAACTTTAAGGCTTAATATAATTTAAACGGATTAGTCATAAAAAAAATTCACCCCCCTCACAGTTGTCATGAAGGGCAAAATTAGCTATATAGACCAAAACCACTTTTTGTACCAGGCTGTAAACATATTTTTTTCTGCTGTAAAGTTGGGCATTTTAACATGGGGGGTCTAGGGGACCCCTTTTTGGGGCCTGTCTCTAGCGGCCAGTCGATGAATTGCAGTTTAAGTCACTTCCGTGTTGGATTCAATAGAGAGACCGGAAGGTTTCCACTTGGTCCTGCCCCTTACCATAACCGCCAGTATCAACACACTACTAACTAACTCAACCAGACCCCGCCCCTTTATTCTGCATATGGATTATTTAAATGAGGAATATTGTGACGTGTTGGTTCCCAGGAGAAAACTCAAGACTACAATGGAGGCGTTTCAGGGAGTTCAGAAACACTGACACTGATATAGAGAAGAACTGTGGAATAAGGAGGTAGAAATAAACTCAAACTCAATTGAATGAAATGCACAAATGACCAGCAGGCCTTTTTGGGAAAAGACACGCAAATGTCTTTTTAGACGGCCACATTTCTCAAACGCACCAGAGGAGCAGATGAGCAATTCAGCATTTCCAGGATTCTCCATGCACTCAAAAGCCAAATTAAACTATTTACAGATACGAATTCAATATCCGTCAACGTCTCCGAGAGGATTTTACAATACTATCGTCTGCTGATGTTTTTAAATGAGCCATGGGTGGGGACAGTCAAATTATTCATGCAACATTTACACTAATGAGAAAGAGTCTTTCCTCTGAGAGCTCCCGGAGCAAACTGGGGGAGTGTTTTCATAAGCTCGGCGGTAGATCCATATAAACCTGAGCTGGATATTAAATTATAAGGATATTAAAACTCTCCCTGGGGTGAAGCATGAGGCGTCGTCCGGAAGGAGGGCTGGGAGATTTTAATAAGAGTAAAATATTATCTTGGACATTTGTAATAAAGGGATAGTGCTGCATTTTCTCTCTGCCCCCATATTCATTCATTCTAAGAATTATTTATTGCCGCTCGAGGAACTGACAGTTTTTCTCATTAGTTGTAGCGCCTGCCATCATGAAGTCAGATATGTGCTGCTTGCCAAGAAAGATTAGCCATCAGTTTTTCATGTGAACATGTGAGAATAACCCTGAACGCAGGTATCATAACCACCGGCTCACTTTATATAGACTTGGGACAGGTGTGCTTAATTGTCAATAGAATAATGCAAAGAATCTCAAAGAAACCAATCAGTGTTTTTGAACAAATCTTTTAAGTAAACTAAACTTGATTTGTAGGCTCACTAAAGCAATGATTGATTTAGTCATGAATGACTTTGTTGGTTGAGTCAGTTAATCAAAGACTCACTCATAACACACAGATGACTCACCTGACAGCATAACTACTGTGTGTAACCTGCAGAAAGAGTCACTAAACGAATCAAAACAAATCTTTTTGCTTGAGAAACGCTTACAGCGTCTTTCTCAAAAACACTTTTTTCTCCAAGTAGGTTTGTTGACATGCCAATTTTATGTAAAAGGATAATGAGACTTGATTCCATCATGAAAGACTCTGTCAACTGAGTCAATGAATCAACGACTCATAACTCACAGATGACTCACTTGTCACCACCTGCCAGCATAAGTAACCTGCTGAAAGAGTCACTGAACCAGTGAACGAATATAAAACAAATCTTCTTTGCTGGAGAAACCCTCTATCTCTGGAAAACACTCATTCTTTTTTACTCCAAGTAAATTTGTTGACATGCCAATTTTATGCTAAAGAATAATAAGACTTGATATGTTCATGAACGACTCTGTCGACTGAGTCAATGAATCAGCGACTCACTCATAACTCACAGATGACTCACTTTTCTCCACTTGACAGCATAACTACTGTATGTAACCTGCTGAAAGAGTCACTGAACCAGTGAATGAATCAAAACAAATCTTTTTGCTGGGGAAATGCTAGCATCTCTCTCAAAAACACTTTCTTTTTTACTCCAAGTAGATTTGTTGACATGCCAAATTTATGGAAAGGAATATAAGACTTGGTTTGGTCATGAACGACTCTGTTGGTTGAGTCAATGAATCAACGACTCACTCATAACTCACAGATGACTCACTTGTCACCACCTGCCAGCATAACTACTGTATGTAACCTGCAGAAAGATTCACTGAACCATTGAATGAATCTAAACAAATCTTTTTTGCTGGAGAAACCCTCTTTCTCTGGAAAAAAACTCAATCTTTTTTACACCAAGTAGATTTGTAGTCATGCAAATTTTAAGGAAAAGATAAAAAGACTTAATTTGGTCATGAACAACTCTGTCGACTGAGTCAATGAATCAGCGACTCACTCATAACACACAGATGACTCACTTGTCAGCACCTGCAAGCATAACTACTGTATACAACCTGCAGAAAGAGTCACTGAACCAGTGAACGAATCTAAACGAATCTTTTTGCTGATTGGATTTGAGTCAAAACTTGTTTACTGCAATGAATCTATAAAATATAATCTCCTGTCTCAGATGTAGGGTTGAAATATAGCCTGGAAATGTTCTTGACATGTTTTGTGAGATTTGTTCATGTTTCTGAGTGAAATGATATGCTCTAATATGGCACGACTACTAATTAAATTTTCAAACAATAATGTAGAAATGTGTCCAAAGACTTAGCAGTGAAAAGAAACATCTTTATTCCACTCATGAGACGGCTGTTGCTTTATCTATTGATTATAAGACTCACTCTGATTGATTCACGCTTTGCTGTTATTAAAGCAGGTGATTTGGTCCCATGGCTGTTGTAATCCGACACCTATCATTCAGTGCTTTAAACGGAGGCTCGTCTGATAACGCAGCGCAAATGATGGAGGCCGCAGATTATCAGCAGTGTCAAATGAATGGTGTCGTGAGGATAACCTTCCACAGTACAACACTATACCATCTTTATCAGATGTGTGCCGTTCTCTGCGTGAGGGTGAATGGTATAATAAATGGTGCGGACTTCCTCTCGACGGTGGTGTGTGTGCCGAAGAGCAGGGAATTAGGCCTGAAATGAGCCTCATTTGCAATAAATCCTCATCATCTGCACTCAGATCAGCCTCGGACAAAAGAACCTGCCGGCTTGCTGCCGGCAAAACTTGCACTGCGGTGACCCAGCGGAATAGAGATTGGTCGTTTTCTGCACATTTCCCCCAATTATACATGTTCCCCTGGAGCGCAGGGGTCAACGGGGACCACCAATCGCTGTAGGGTTGAGCCGGAGCATTTACGTGATCCATTGCCTTTATCCTGAAAGGAAAATAAAATGATGTAAAATGTTTTCCTATTAAAATTGGCTCTGTGAGGAGCAGTATCAATTTTGGACGAGGCATCCTCGGCTAAATATAATCAGGCGCTCTTCGATTGAAAGCGGGTTTATACAATCGCTGTAATTTCATGGAGGTGTGCTCTCATAATCAAATGTTGCGTGCGCTAATGATTTTTTTTTTTTCCTGGAAAGCTTCAATACAGTGATAAGACAGAAATAACCCTGCATCAGCAAAGCGGGGATCGCAAAACCAATAACTCAATAATTTGCCATCCTATTTCCCATTATGTTTTTAACTTCATGGCTTTTTAAGAGTGCTTTACCAAAATAAATCAAAGCGTATATCTTTGCTTGTCTGTGAAATTGAATCCCGTTCTAATATCTGGGTATTCGCCGTCGCATTTAGTGCATCCAATAGCACATTTTGTTTATTCCTCTGTGTGTGTGGAAATATTTAGAGCATTAATGATTGCTCAAAATGCTTCATTATAAATGCAAGCTGGTTACAGCTGAATGAAGCGGCGGGGAAGAAAATAGCACAGGGATAAAAGCTGTTATTTTGGAAAAGACTGATGAAATATTGAATCCTTTCTCTCAAAGATTACCTTTCTCATGACGTGGCCCCTGTAAAATGAGACGAGGGGCATTTGTTGTGCTCCAGTTTTCCCCGGAGATCCTTGAATCGATGGAGAATCGAGAATGCTCTCCCCTGTTAACATGTAATCACAAACCTTCCTCAGGTGACTGACACCAGGCTTCAACTGCACTGAAATAATTGTGGTCTGAATGAAATGGACGTGTTGACCCGTTTCATAATTATTAGTTTCTTTTTCACTTCTCGACAAAGCTTTTTCTGCCCTTCTGCAACAAAATGAGCAAAAGATGCACATTAAGTGTTTTTGAGACTTGCAGAATCTGCAAAATGTTAATGATTTTAACAAAATAAGAGGGATCATACAAAATGCATATGATTTTTTATGTAGTACTGAATAAGATATTTTACATAAAAGACGTTTACATATAGCCCACAAGACAAAAAATGTATAAAATGAATTTATAAAAATGACCCCGTTCTTCAACTGAAAAACTGAAGAAAAATTCTTCAGTTTTCCAGCATCTTCTGCATATTTGAACCCTTTCCAGCAGTGACTGTATTATTTTGAGATCCATCTTTTCACACTGAGGACGATTGAGGGATTCAAACACAACTATTAAAAAGGCTCAAACATTCACTGATGTTCCAGAAGGAAACACGACACATTAAAGGGGTCCTATAATGCCCCTTTTTACAAGATGTAAAATAAGTCTCTGATGAGTGTGTATGTGAAGTTTTAGCTCAAAATACCCCACAGATCATTTTTATAGCATGTTAAAATTGTCACTTTTAGAGGGTGAGCAAACATGCGCCATTTTTGTGTGTCCCTTTAAATGCAAATGAGCTGCTTCTCTGTTTCAAGAGCTCATGTTAGCAGCTCCGATTACCTCACACAGACACACACTGAAAATGTCCGAAACTGTTCAGCCTTTTGTGTTCAAACCGGAGTCAGACAATGATGGAGAGACTCAAGAAGAAGTGACAACATGTAGAATGAGACAGGACGTTTCTGAATGGATAGTTGATGAATTTATGAGTTAACTATCTTCAAGTCATTGATTAGCATATTCTGTCATGATAATCTATAAATCACTGGTGTGGGAACTGTTGTAAGATGCACAGAGCCAGAGAATATCTGCTGCATGAAGAGAGAACAGGGATAGTTTAGTTTAATTACGGTTATAACTTATGTTGTCATCTTCCTTTATGACATGCTATTGCATTTGTGTTCGTACTGTATTGCAATAAATGTGAAAGACGGATGACAGCTTGAGCGACTCCCAAATGTACTTGACTACAACAACTCTTTCTCTTCTCAACATGTTCCCGGGGGCGGGGTTTATGTAAATGTTAGGGTTAGTGATGTCACTAACCCTTGAAGAAGCTCGTTGTAGTCCTTACCAGCCGTTTGTTGTAGTCCTTAAAAAGTGATTTCTTTAAAAGAAAATATCTCCCTTTGCTTTGAACTTTGAGCTTCGTAATTTTGCAGATGTTGTTTATGCTCAAACAGCAACATTACACACTAACTCAAGTTTAAAAAAAAATAAATAAATAAAGTGAAATCATAATTAGCCACCCCTTTAAGAGCCGGGGGTGAAAACTTTTGAACAGGATGATGATGTCCAAATTTTTCTAATTTTGTTTAAATATCAAATTTATTCATTTAGTACTGCCCTTCAGAAGCAACAAAAGATACTTGCATGTTTTCCCGTTTCCAAATTAAGTACAATTTACCTTGATCTTCAAATTCAAAAAGTTTTCACCCCCGGCTCTTAATGCGTCTTATTTCCTTCTGGAGCATCAGTGAATGTTTCAACCTTTTTCTGTAAAACATTGGGCAGTTTAACTGCTCAGGACAAACAAGGGACTCAAAAAGTTAAAAAAAAAACAGTCGTGGATCATCCAGGGAACGACACACAGTATTAAGTAAACTTTTGAACGGGATCATTTTTATAAATTCAGGTTTTTTTGTTTTGTCTTGTGGACTATATGTAAACATCTTTTATGTAAAATATCTTATTCAGGACACTACTAAATAAAAAAACAACATGCATTTTGTATGATTCCTCTTATTTTGTTAAAATAATTAACATTTTGCAGATTCTGCAAGGGGTCTGTATACTTTTGAGCATGATTGTTTATCATTCTCGCATTGCAACAGAGCCTGTCGCCTCATAAAACGGCTGAATGAGGAGTATTTTCTGAAGTGTTTTCTTCAACAGCACATGAAATGTGTGCAAACTGCACTGATCAGTCAACATTCGCAATTAAAACTCATGTATAATAATAATTAGCTTTTGCAATGATTGACACACGGCCAAATTCAAGTCATACAGCAATGCAATTATGGGTAGCATTTCTTAAAAAGTTGAGAATGGAGAGCTATAAGGAGCATTAGTAGGTATGTTTACATGCACTCATTTTTTGTCAGTCAGAATGTTCTTAAATGCTGTAATACACTAAACATATTTGTTTGCATGTGCACTGCATGTAAAACTTCATGTCATCACATGCTTTTTAGCAAATATTTAGTAAAAATTCAGTCTCATCCACTGACCAGTTCACAAAACATAAATGCACAAATGCATGTTTGTATATGCATGTATACGTAAAAATATGCATAATGGCACTACGCATGTGCACAAGGTATTTTTGAATCCGATAGAGAAAATAGTTGCGTTTACATGCATAATCAGATTATTTTAGGTCTACACCACCCCTTTCAATCGAATCAAAATCTAACTTGGATTGAGCTCAAACAGATCGATTTAGGTGTTTACATGAAGGCTTTTCAGTCTGATAGAACCATCAATCTGATTATTTGAGTGCATGTAAACATAGCTAGTGTAAACTGTCTTCCTCTACGGTCAGTTTTCTCTTTCTGGCCAGATTGAAGAAAAACTTGACTAATTATAAGGAAACCTAATAGTGTGCTTTTTCAGATGTTTCTCCTACAGAAAAATGAAAACAGAAGCAAGTCAGTTGACATACAGTAAGAGTCTAGAGCTATAAAAAGAATGTGGATGGCAGATCTTTCTGGACGGCGAGAAAGGTAGTTTACGTCATGCTCCTGCACCGATTAAACAAGTGAGGGTTGCTTTATTGATGGAGCCGTTATGAATATTTGAAGAGGCTTTGAGCTGCCCATGAAAGAACGATGGAGGTTTAGTGAGCGTGGCATTTGTCTCCCACCTATACAAGGCAGCTCTCTGCCTTAAAAGTTATTCAGGTGGATGCTGGGGATCCGGTCCAAAGGCAGACGATCCACCGGCACAGGGGAATGAAATGTCAGGCCCGCTTGAAGGCACTGGCACATTCAGACACATTCAGCTCTCCTCTGATTCCTCTGTATGTGGCAGTGAGAAGGATTGAGGTGATGGTGTAATTATGAGAGGTGGCTCAACACCTTTAGAGTGATTTCTGCTCATACAGTACAACACCTTGAAATGAGAAAGCACTGCTGGTTTTATGATTCACTCTGCTGGTTTTACCTTGTAATGCAGCCGGATCATTTCCATAATGACCAACACAATCTACCAAGAGCAGCACGAATTAGTGTCTGGTTTAAGACATGCTTCTTTTGGGCAGTAAATAATGGCGCAAATACCAGTAAATCACCTTGCGTGATTCATTTAAATACTTTCCTCCAGGGCTGTACTTTTTGCACATAGCACTGGTGCTACAGAGGTTGAATGTTTTGTAGCACAGGTCAGCACATTTGTAGCACAAGTATAAAACCCACGTTACATCTCATAAAACAACCACAAGTAGCACAGTTCGTCACTTAAACAGGCAGGTGACTGGCAAAAGGACTGATAAAGTCAGAATTGCGAGATATAAAGTCGGAATTGTGAGCTATAAAGTCGGAATTGTGAGATATAAAGTCAGAATTGTGTGATATAAAGTCAGAATTGTGTGGGATATAAAGTCAGAATTGTGAGATATAAAGTCGGAATTGCGAGATATAAAGTCGGAATTGTGTGGGATATAAAGTCAGAATTGTGTGATATAAAGTCAGAATTGTGTGGGATATAAAGTCAGAATTGCGGGATATAAAGTCGGAATTGTGAGATATAAAGTCGGAATTGCGAGATATAAAGTCAGAATTGTGAGATATAAAGTCAGAATTGTGAGATATAAAGTCAGAATTGTGGGATATAAAGTCAGAATTGCGGGATATAAAGTCAGAATTGCGAGATATAAAGTCAGAATTGCGAGATATAAAGTCAGAATTGTGTGATATAAAGTCGGAATCGTGTGGGATATAAAGTCAGAATTGTGTGATATAAAGTCAGAATTGTGTGGGATATAAAGTCAGAATTGTGAGATATAAAGTCGGAATCGTGTGGGATATAAAGTCAGAATTGTGTGATATAAAGTCAGAATTGTGTGGGATATAAAGTCAGAATTGTGAGATATAAAGTCGGAATCGTGTGGGATATAAAGTCAGAATTGCGAGATATAAAGTCAGAATTGTGTGGGATATAAAGTCAGAATTGCGGGATATAAAGTCGGAATTGCGGGATATAAAGTCGGAATTGCGAGATATAAAGTCGGAATTGTGAGATATAAAGTCGGAATTGCGAGATATAAAGTCGGAATTGTGAGATATAAAGTCGGAATTGTGAGATATAAAGTCAGAATTGTGGGATATAAAGTCGGAATTGCGTGATATAAAGTCGGAATTGCAGGATATAAAGTCGGAATTGCGGGATATAAAGTCGGAATCGTGTGGGATATAAAGTCAGAATTGTGTGATATAAAGTCAGAATCGTGTGGGATATAAAGTCAGAATTGCGAGATATAAAGTCAGAATTGTGTGGGATATAAAGTCAGAATTGCGGGATATAAAGTCGGAATTGCGGGATATAAAGTCGGAATTGCGAGATATAAAGTCGGAATTGTGAGATAAAAAGTCGGAATTGCGAGATATAAAGTCGGAATTGTGAGATATAAAGTCGGAATTGTGAGATATAAAGTCAGAATTGAGAGATATAAAGTCAGAATTGTGGGATATAAAGTCAGAATTGCGAGATATAAAGTCGGAATTGCGAGATATAAAGTCGGAATTGCGAGATATAAAGTCGGAATTGTGAGATATAAAGTCGGAATTGAGAGATATAAAGTCAGAATTGTGGGATATAAAGTCAGAATTTTGAGATATAAAGTCAGAATTGAGAGATATAAAGTCAGAATTGTGGGATATAAAGTCAGAATTGCGTGATATAAAGTCAGAATTGTGGGATATAAAGTCAGAATTGCGTGATATAAAGTCAGAATTGTGGGATATAAAGTCAGAATTGAGAGATATAAAGTCAGAATTGTGGGATATAAAGTCAGAATTGTGGGATATAAAGTCAGAATTGTGAGATATAAAGTCAGAATTGCGTGATATAAAGTCAGAATTGTGAGATATAAAGTCGCAATTACATTTTTTTTATTCTGTGGCAGAAACAAGCTTCCATAAAGTTGTCACTTAGTACAACTTCACTTTTTTTTTGTAGTATTGAACTCAAATATGGTATTGCACAAACAGAGAGGAAAATAAAAGTAATGTGATAAGAAGTTAAGGAAATGAGTTGCATTTTTGCACTTCTGGTTTCCTCGTCCTGCAGTCAATGGGTTTTAAAGGTCTGTGGTTATGATATTTTCACTTTGTGACTAAAAATACACCTCCAGCGAATAAATCACTGCATGGAGCATAAAACGAGACACAGCTCAGGCGGTTAGAATGTGTTGTCTTTCTATAACCTCTTGATCTTTATTGTTAATTGGATGCGTTTGTTGTGCACTCGCTACACACGCTTTTCAATAACTCTGATAGGTGACCTTTTCCTCCTGCCCACCTGCTGGAAGCTCCTCCAGAGATGCTGCTCATCTTTACAGTCCACTAGGCCTATATGCTCTTCATGCATGGAATCACAATATACAGAACCGCGATTCATTCCCATCATTTCTAGTCCCGTTGCTATATAAGTAGGTGTTTAGTATGCAGTGCATTGCAGATTTTGCTCCCTGCATATTGTTTCCTTCATGTCATTTCGACAGGACCGTATTTACGAGAGAAGTGCACATCGTGATTATCATGCTTGTGCGATCAAACTACTCTTCCCATCATTGTCTGAGGCGGCATGAGAATGATGAAACATAAAACACCAGTGACACACATCCCTTGCTCTTCATTTTGTGCTAAAACAAAATGTAGAATATAAATATGAAATCACCCAGCGAGTCGTTTATTCTGACTCAAATCACTTGAACGCATCACGTCCTAATCGCTACTTCTGAACTTGTAAGTATGAACTTTGTTGGAAGACTTGAAGGCAGCATATATGTCATAGTCTTCTAAACCATTAACCTTAAGATTTCATGAATATCAAAACACATCAAAGTTCTTATTTTTTTGAAGTCAAGAATCTGATGAAAGTGGTGAAAGAATGTCTATGTTCAGAACTTCCATACTGCTTGTGCTATTTCTGTATAAAGTGCACAGTATGCAAATGCTCAGTATGCATGGAATATGCCATACTACATTTGCCCAGTGTTATGTTAGTATCATTGATACACTATTATAGTTTAATATTTTGATTTAGAATAACACTGATTATCTCTTTATCACGGCACCTGTTAGTGGGTGGGATATATTAGGCAGCAAGTGAACATTTTGTCCTCAAAGTTGATGTGTTAGAAGCAGGAAAAATGGGCAAGCGTAAGGATTTGAGTGAGTTTGACAAGGGCCAAATTGTGATGGCTAGACGACTGGGTCAGATCATCTCCAAAACTGCAGCTCTTGTGGGGTGTTCCCGGTCTGCAGTGGTCAGTATCTATCAAAAGTGCTCCAAGGAAGGAACAGTGGTGAACCGGCGACAGGGTCATGGGTGGCCAAGGCTCATTGATGCACGTGGGGAGCGAAGGCTGGCCCGTGTGGTCCGATCAAACAGACGAGCTACTGTAGCTCAAATTGCTCAAGAAGTTAATGCTGGTTCTGATAGAAAGGTGTCAGAATACACAGTGCATCGCAGTTTGTTGCGTATGGGGCTGCATAGCCGAAGACCAGTCAGGGTGCCCATGCTGACCCCTGTCCACCGCCAAAAGCGCCAACAGTGGCACATGAGCATCAGAACTGGACCACGGAGCAATGGAAGAAGGTGGCCTGGTCTGATGAATCACGTTTTCTTTTACATCACGTGGATGGCTGGGTGCGTGTGCGTTGCTTAACTTGGGAAAACATGGCACCAGGATGCACTATGCGATTAATCGATTTGACAGCACTAGCTTTAATGTTAAGTTTTATTAATGTTAACCATGCATTTGCCAAAACGAGAAGTATACAAGTAGGCCTTTAATGGAGTGAGCAATCATAGTCGTGATGGTGATTTTTTTTTTTACTGCACAATAGTCAGTTAGTAAACTTGTACTCAATTCCTCTGTGTTTGTGCTGCGGCTGATCTGAGAACAGCTAGGGAGGGTGATTTGCCTGTGGGAATCGCAGACAGAAATAATTTCCCCCGTTATGACACAGTCAGAGAATCATCGCTATCCTGAGCTTCTGAATGCCAATTACGGCCCATCAAACACTGTCTCAGTGCCTTCTCCCATCCCTCAGACTCAATTTCCAGTCATTCTCCAAACAGGTCGGATCATGTTAGTGAATCACAGGGTAGTGCCGTACTATCAGGGGAGAGCGCGGGGGGCCGGTCTCATTTCACTAGAACGCAGCGATGCCTCTGAGGTAATCACGAGAGACGGAAAACAAAGTTTACCAGGGTCTATTAGTAATTAAGGTTAATTGGCACATGTATCTTAGCCTGCCGCGCTCACTGCGTGTTTTTGTGCTGATCCTGTTACAGATCCAATGAGCCTGGAGTTACACACAAACAGTATTCACTGTAGGACTCAGTTTTGCTAAATGCTTTTATTTTGCTCTGAATACACATTTAATGACATTAGCATATCCTGGACTGTCTGTGAGAATAACATGGCAACGTTTGGGCTGTAACAATGACAAATATACTTCCCTTTTAATGAAATATGAACTTTTTTCAGTTGCCGATATATTAGTCATCCATTTAAACAGCTAATAGAAAATACAGATGCATGACCTGATTGATGAAATAATGCTTCTCAGGACGGTATAGCTTAATCTCCCTACTCAAAATAGTATTTAAAAGTAAAATTGAACTTTGTCTCATATCAGTATGAATTTGGCAAAAGATATGGTGCTCTGGTTTTGTCTTGGACAGGAGATTTGTGCATGCATTTGACATGGGAAAATCCTGAAACATAGAATACAGCATTAAAATACAAAGAACAGTGAGAGTGAAGCCACCTGTGAATGCAGAACAAATGTGTTTAGCTTTCAAACATGTTGATCTATATGGAATTCCAAAGTTGACATAAATAAATGCATACACAAATAAATATACAAAGAAATGTAAAAAAAATAAAAATAAAATAAATAAGTATTTAGACAGCTCGATTGCTATGTGTGAGGTAAAACACCCCCCCCTCATTACCATATGGACAAAGAAATGTAGAAATAAATAAATGTAGACATAAATACAAATATGCATAAATAAATAAAAGTGGAAAAATAAATGTATGAATAAATGGAAAAATGAATAAATGTGAAAAAAATACAGTTATACATAAATTGGGAAATAAAAGTATAAATACTTTTTTTTTTTTTACATTTCATTGTATATTTATTTATGTATTTATTATTATGTCAGCTTTGGAATTCCATAGATCAGATGCTCTGGACAGGTTTCAGCTACACTGATGTGCATTTAAACCACTTTCTCTTTCTGTTTTTATATTGAAAACCTTGTTAAATGTTTGAAATCGTGAAAACTCCATTCGTTATGGTTTAAATCCAGCTGATCTAGAGAAGTGTTGAAGGCGTGGCATTAACTAACCGGGCTATTGAATGTTGCATGCAGCAGTGTCTCTCACAGACATTCACACAAGTCCTGCCTGTCAATCATCTGTTTGACAGATCTTTTGACCTATAGCGTCGCTGCGGTGCCCTTTGAGGGCGGAGGCTCGGACAGGTCAGGACGAGAGACGACGTACAGCCGCTGCTGTTCTGAGAGCATTTGTTCGTGTGCAGGATGTAAATGAATTCAATTCGGGTAAGAGAGAAGTTTAAGGGTGACTTTAAGTTATTAAAATATTCTGTTAGGGCATAGGAACAATTAAATGTCCTGTTTCTTTAAAGGGCTCATGCCTTAATCTTTTGATATATTAGAGGTCTTTGTACCATTAAAACATCCTGCAAGTTTCACAGCTTAAAAACGTCCTCCTTATTATAAACAAAGCATTTATTTAATCAAGCTCCAAAAGTGGCAAACACATTTGCATATGACCGCCTCCAGGGCAAGACATCGACCAATAGTTATACAGCATCGCACCATAGGCCCCGCCCTCTTAACGGCTGATATTGGCCTACACTGGATGTGAGCGTCACGTCAAAAGCAAAATATTGCACTCAAGTGCAATAGCGAGTGTGTGTTGATACTGTTTCCTATGCAATGACGTTAGCCAATCATAACAGTGGGCGTTTACTGACAAGCCTTAAAGGAGCCGCACCTTAAAAACGGATCATTTCAAACAGAGGCTCAGAATAAGGATTGAAAATAATCAGTTTTTCCACATATACAGCTCTGGAAAAAATTAAGAGACCACTTAACATTGATATCTGAACTTGGAGTGGTCTCTTAATTTTTTCCAGAGCTGTATATTTGTTTTATATTTATGCAAAAAACTTTAACATTATAAGTAGTGCTGCCAAACGATTAATCGCATCCAAAATAAAAGTTTGTGTTTACATAATATATGTGTGTGAACCGTGTATAATTATTATGTATATATAAATACACACACATGCATGTATATATTTAAGAAAAAAATTATATTTATATATTTATATATAATAGAAATTATATAAATATATATACAGTATATACATATTTCTTAAATATATACATGCATGTGTGTGTATTCAAATATACATAATTATACATAGTACACACACATATATTATGTAAACACAAACTTTTATTTTGGATGCGATTAATCACGATTAATCGTTTGACAGCACTAATTATTTGGAACATTATAACAACATTATAACAACAAGGAACATTAAAATAATAAAAAAAAATAATCCATGTCATGACCCCTTTAAATGCAAGTAACGTTGTGTAAAGGTTACCATAATGTTCCTGTAAATGTTATCTTTACTTTCTCTGAGTGTTGATTTGTGGGTTAGTTTAGGGGGAGAGAATATACAGTTTGTACAGTATAAAAACCATTACGCCTATGGAGAGTCCCCGTAAACCACATATTCAAGAATGTGTGTGTGTGTTTTTTCTTCAGAGATACAGCACAGAGTGTTAAACTAGCCAACCGCAGCATCTCAGCCGCTTAAATGGATTTGTGTCTTTTGTTTGTGTTGAGTGGGAGCTGTGATTCACTCTCTTTATCAAAAACACAAAATAACAGCCACACCGCCAACCTCATCCTGAATGACAGACTTCTCCTGACACTAGGCCTGCTCTCTCTGTCTCTCTGACAGCATCTCTTTCTCTCACACAGCTCAACAGCCTCTGTGAGACCTGCTTTTCACGCACCATCAAACCCGTCAGCGCTGAGGCACAGATACTCCTCTATACACACTGCCCAAGAGTCTTTCAGAAGAAATCACCTCCGCACACACACACACACACACACTCTCTCTCTCTCTCTCTCTCTCTCACACACACACACACACACACACTTATAGCACAGGTCTGCTGATGTTTCTCTCCTTAAAGCAAACAAGAAGCCCTGTTTCATTTCTTAAAGAGGACCTACAGTGGGGAGAACAAGTATTTGATACACTGCCGATTTTGCAGGTTTGCCCACTTACAAAGCATGTAGAGGTCTGTAATTTTTATCATAGGTACTCTTCAACTGTGAGAGAGGGAATCTAAAACAAAAATCCAGAAAATCACATTGTATGATTTTTAAGTAATTAATTTGCATTTTATTGCATGACATAAGTATTTGATACATCAGAAAAGCAGAACTTAATATTTGGTACAGAAACCTTTGTTTGCAATTACAGAGATCATACGTTTCCTGTAGTTCTTGACCAGGTTTGCACACACTGCAGCAGGGATTTTGGCCCACTCCTCCATACAGACCTTCTCCAGATCCTTCAGGTTTCGGGGCTGTCTCTGGGCAATACGGACTTTCAGCTCCCTCCAAAGATTTTCTATTGGGTTCAGGTCTGGAGACTGGCTAGGCCACTCCAGGACCTTGAGATGCTTCTTACGGAGCCACTCCTTAGTTGCCCTGGCTGTGTGTTTCAGGTCGTTGTCATGCTGGAAGACCCAGCCACGACCCATCTTCAATGCTCTTACTGAGGGAAGGAGGTTGTTGGCCAAGATCTCGCGATACATGGCCCCATCCATCCTCCCCTCAATACAGTGCAGTCGTCCTGTCCCCTTTGCAGAAAAGCATCCCCAAAGAATGATGTTTCCACCTCCATGCTTCACGGTTGGGATGGTGTTCTTGGGGTTGTACTCGTCCTTCTTCTTCCTCCAAACACGGCGAGTGGAGTTTAGACCAAAAAGCTCTATTTTTGTCTCATCAGACCACATGACCTTCTCCCATTCCTCCTCTGGATCATCCAGATGGTCATTGGCAAACTTCAGACGGGCCTGGACATGCGCTGGCTTGAGCAGGGGGACCTTGCGTGCGCTGCAGGATTTTAATCCATGACGGCGTAGTGTGTTACTAATGGTTTTCTTTGAGACTGTGGTCCCAGCTCTCTTCAGGTCATTGACCAGGTCCTGCCGTGTAGTTCTGGGCTGATCCCTCACCTTCCTCATGATCATTGATGCCCCACGAGGTTAGATCTTGCATGGTGCCCCAGACCGAGGGAGATTGACTGTCATCTTGAACTTCTTCCATTTTCTAATAATTGCGCCAACAGTTGTTGCCTTCTCACCAAGCTGCTTGCCTATTGTCCTGTAGCCCATCCCAGCCTTGTGCAGGTCTACAATTTTATCCCTGATGTCCTTACACAGCTCTCTGGTCTTGGCCATTGTGGAGAGGTTGGAGTCTGTTTGATTGAGTGTGTGGACAGGTGTCTTTTATACAGGTAACGAGTTCAAACAGGTGCAGTTAATACAGGTAATGAGTGGAGAACAGGAGGGCTTCTTAAAGAAAAACTAACAGGTATGTGAGAGCCGGAATTCTTACTGGTTGGTAGGTGACCAAATACTTATGTCATGCAATAAAATGCAAATTAATTATTTAAAAATCATACAATGTGATTTTCTGGATTTTTGTTTTAGATTCCGTCACTCACAGTTGAAGAGTACCTATGATAAAAATGACAGACTTCTACGTGCTTTGTAAATGGGCAAACCTGCAAAATCGGCAGTGTATCAAATGCTTGTTCTCCTCACTGTATGATGCTTTCTTTCATGTTCATCTCTCTTTAGTGTGTGATGTTGCTGTTTGAGCATGAAAAAGCTCTTCTCTATATCAGTGTCAGTGTTTCTGAACTCCCTGAAACGCCTCCATTGTAGTCTTGAGTTTTCTTCTGGAACCAACACGTCACAATATTCCTCATTTAAATAATTCATACGCAGAATAAAGGGGCGGGGCCTGGTTGAGTTAGTTAGTAGTGTGTTGAAACTGGCGGTTATGGTAAGGGGCGGGGCATTTCCCAAACAAGCTCAAAGCGCTTGACCAATCACAACACACTGCTCCATCCGACCAATCAGAGCACATTGTGCTTTTCAGAAGGCGGGGCTTCATGGAGACAGGAACTAAACAGAGCGTTACTGACAGACTGGGAAGAGAGGAGCCGCAACAATGGGGAATATGGGGGAATAATCAACATTCAAGCAGGAAAACATGCTCTAGTAGAGCCCAAACACAACATCAAGACTTGTAAAAGTGCATAAAATGGCCTCTTTTCACAAAACATTTGTTTCAGAGCAACTTCAGAGGAAATGTTACAATATAAATATCAAATTACATATCTCCAATTTTTTTCCAGTTGAATTTTATCTTCACCAAATTTGTTTCAGTGTATAGGATGCAAAATAGCCAGTAATTAAAGGCAAAAACATCCCGAATAACAGCAGCATTGAATATCCCGTCAAATTCATGTGGAAGCATCAGTGTTTCTAAAGGTCAAAGGTGAAATTTTGACTAGAATGTGATCAGACTGAAATCACAAATAATTTCCATTTAAGTGACATAAATGTCATTGCGTACGTGTCTGTGTGTGTTTCTTTGTGCTGTGTAGAGAAGCTCAGTCAGCACAGATGGCCAGAAAGGGCATTAGCCCTGAGGTCACAGCTGACACACACACATACACACACTCTCACACACACACACCGAGTTCTCTGGAGTCCAGCTCCACTTTTATGGACCCTTGTGCCTGAAAAAATATTCTTTGTTAGTTTGCAGTATCTGTCCGCTGTCTCTCTTCTTTCGGTCTGTCTCTCTGTCTGTGCTCCGCGGCTCGGTGTCTGTTTTCTCCCCAAAGGCTCTGTAAGCATTCACGTATCACTGGGTTTGGCAAACCGCTAAACACACAAGCACACACACACACTTTCCCTTCAGACTCTTACACACAGGCATCTTCATGGTTTTTGTCTCTTGTCAAGTGCAAGAATCTGAAAAACAAACAAACTTAAGCTTCAGGTTAGGAGAGCGAGATTTATAAGTGTTTTTAGTATTCAAATAGAGTCATCAGTTGACTTCTTAAGTCATAAAAAGTAATCGTGAAATAAAAAGTAATTTTGATTTTTCTTTGGTAGAAAAGACTTTTCTTTGATTTTATATAAATAGAAAATATATAATATGAATAGAAAATAATAAAATAAAAAATATTACACTAATAAAAAAATTATAAAATTATTTATATAATTTAAAAAACATTAAATGAATTATATTTAAATATACAGTTAAATAATATATTTATTTATTTATATATTCACGTATCATATGTGTGTGTGTGTGTGTGTAATAATTAATAATTATAATAATTAAATAATGTGCAACTATATATACATTTGTGTGGATGACACTCAAAGGAGAATATATATGCAACAAAAAAAATCTAAACTGGTAGTGGATAATATTAATGATCATGTTAAGTGATATATTTAGTATTTCTGTTTTGGTGTTGATAAAGTGGCACTTCAGGTGCCAGATTTATGAGGCTGTGGGTGTTCATGATACAAAAAAACACTTAGAAACACTGCTTTTTCTGAAGAACTAGTTAATAAAGTTATTTGTGGAACTATATAAAGATTCAGACAGTGGCATCAGACCTGTTTGATTTAGCTTTTGTCATGAAACTTTCTGACAGTGTAGCGTATCATATATAGTGATCAGCGTGTTGCTTTTCTGCCTGTCTGCAGTTTGACTTTCTGTTTCTATTATTATTGTTCTCTTTATCTCTGCGCAGAGCGGTACATCATATCGTCGTCTGACAGCCCGCTTGTTGCTACGGGAAACCTCTCATTAAAACTCGTTTACGTTCACAGATGATAAAGGCCTTGATGAGCACAGATGTGAAAGTAAACATGACTGACATTCAGATGAACAAGAGCCTGTTGCTTTCTCGTCTTCTCTCGAGCCGTTTCTGGAGGATTCGCGTGACCCCGTCGGTGAAAAGCGTCGCCCGGACATGCAGAGGGAAATTCAGTTGATTCAGACACTCTAAAAAAATTTTAAAAAAACTGCTGGATTGAAAATAGGAGATGGAAAAAAAACAGCAGGATGTGTGAGATGGGAAGCACACAGTGTGATAGATGGAAGAGTAATGTGTTTGAACAGAGGGGATGGGATTTGATAGTATGTGCATGTGAACACCAAATGGACAAACTTAATGACTTTTACTTGAAGTATAATTGTGTATTTATAACTAAATTGATACTATTGCTCACTCAGCAGCATGATTGGGGTATTGCATTGAGTATTGCATTGAGCATTGCACTGAGTATTGCATTGTGTATTGCATTGCGTATTAAATTGAGTATTGCATTGAGTACTGCATTGAGTATTGCATTGAGTATTGCATTGAGCATTGCATTGTGTATTGCATTGTGTATTGCATTGCGTATTGCATTGAGTATTGCATTGAGCATTGCATTGAGCATTGCATTGTATTGAATTGAGTATTGCATTGAGTATTGCATTGAGTATTACATTGAGTATTGCATTGAGCATTGCATTGAGCATTGCATTGAGTTTTGCATTGAGCATTGCATTGAGCATTGCATTGTATTGAATTGAGTATTGCATTGAGTATTGCATTGAGTATTACATTGAGTATTGCATTGAGCATTGCATTGAGCATTGCACTGTGTATTGCATTGAGTTTTGCATTGAGTATTGCATTGAGTATTACATTGAGTATTGCATTGAGTATTGCATTGAGTATTGCATTGAGTTTTGCATTGAGTATTGCATTGAGTATTGCATTGAGTACTGCATTGAGTATTGAATTGAGTATTACATTGAGTATTGCATTGAGTATTACATTGAGTATTGCATTGAGTATTGCATTGAGTATTGCATTGAGTTTTGCATTGAGTATTGCATTGAGTATTGCATTGAGTACTGCATTGAGTATTGAATTGAGTATTACATTGAGCATTGCATTGAGCATTGCATTGAGTATTACATTGAGTATTGCACTGAGTATTGCGTTGAGTATTGAATTGAGTATTGAATTGAGTATTACATTGAGTATTGCATTGAGTATTGCATTGAGTATTGCATTGAGTTTTGCATTGAGTATTGCACTGAGTATTGCGTTGAGTATTGCATTGAGTATTGTATTGAGTAATGCATTCAGTTGTGATTCAAGCCTCTCATGCACTTCATGTGTGTTGTTGCCTATGTAGGGTGTTCCAGATGAGTCGCATAAAAGATTCAGTGGTGGTTAGTGCGCTGTGTTAGTAGTTGTCTGTGCAGACAGTAGACAGTAGTAGGGTTTGGCACAAAGGATGGAAGTGACAGAATGAGAGGGTGTGATTATTCTAAAGGTTACACAGCTCTAAGTGATCAGAGCCGGTCAGACAGGGAGTGTGTGCTGCAGTCGGCCCGTCACTATTGGTCAAACACACTGTCATTACTCGCTCTCTTGCTGTAGGTCAGTCTTGTGCTATTTTTACGAGATTGTAATGTTTCCTGTTTTTTTATTCTCGGCACTTACTTGAGTTGGTGTATCAGCCCTCTGGGAAATGCCACGGAATCACAGACACCACAGACAGAGACAGAGACTCACCTGACGGCACAGAGGTTTATTTTGGTCTCTGTGCGTCAGTCAGACGGGCGGCGCAGTGTTCGGTTCCGCTGGTCACCTGCTGTCATTAGCACGCTGAGATCCAGAGGGAAACATCTCTGCTCTTCTAGAAAATCACACACACACACTTCAGATTTTTAATCCAACATTTCATATTTAATACTATATGTGTGTGTGTGTGTGTGTGTGTTAGGGCTGGCCAGTATATCGAGTTTGTACAATATATCGATATATTTTTTAGAGACGATATGGAATGAGGCAATACCGTTTATATCGATATACAGTAGATTGATACGAGCGCATCTGAAAAATAGCGGAGTACGCAGAGTGAGCTGATGCAGGGAAAGTGCTTGATACAATTTGTCCTAAACATGACACATGCTTTATATTAAGGGCTTCAAAATAACTGGTAAGATATAGTTAACACGTATAGTTTAAAACAGCTTGCCCTGTCAGATGCTCTGAGAGATAGGCTTGTGCTGACAGACAGATAAATACTTGCGCTGTTTAATGCGTTTGAAATGTGGTGCTTTCCTCAGAGCATAACTTACATTTCACAGGTATATTCTCCATCTGTAAATGTTAGAAAGTCATGCAAATATGTCCATTTTGCTGTCAGGAGAATCTCCGCTAAAATTCAGGCTTCCGTGAATGAGCGCCGCCACGCGCATGCGCGGCAAACAGACGGAGCGCAATAGAATAGGAACGCAATAATTCTGACTAAAACACACATATTTCTAAAATGTTTGCTGTTAAACAATAAATGTGCCATATGTGGAATTTTAAACCTACAAGTATATTTTTATAAAAGTGACCATTATAATGGGGTAATCAAATATAGGCTAATATGCTTTTGTTTTTATTTTCATTTTTAGTTTAGTAAATTTAAAAACAAAATTATTAATTTTGTTTTTAGATTGTAAACCCCCTTTTTGCACATAATATATTGCATAGCCTACATTACATTCACTGTATTTGTTTATAGCCTTCAATATCAACACTGTTTTTAGGACATCACTGGGCAGGATGTGAAATAAAATTGTTATTAAAATAAATGCAGATTTTTTTTTATCCAAACAGAAAAACGTAGAAA
>CM077181.1:1796858-1821858 GCA_039654105.1 Coreius guichenoti
TAGCCATCAGAGGATGGGTACATGGTGGTCATAAAGGATGGACATGGTCAGAAACAATGCTCAGGTAGGCCGTGGCATTTAAACGATGCCCAATTGGCACTAAGGGGCATAAAGTGTGCCAAGAAAACATCCCCCACACCATTACACCACCACCACCAGCCTGCACAGTGGTAACAAGGCATGATGGATCCATGTTCTCATTCTGTTTACGCCAAATTCTGACTCTACCATCTGAATGTCTCAACAGAAATCGAGACTCATCAGACCAGGCAACATTTTTCCAGTCTTCAACTGTCCAATTTTGGTGAGCTCGTGCAAATTGTAGCCTCTTTTTCCTATTTGTAGTGGAGATGAGTGGTACCCGGTGGGGTCTTCTGCTGTTGTAGCCCATCCGCCTCAAGGTTGTGCGTGTTGTGGCTTCACAAATGCTTTGCTGCATACCTCGGTTGTAACGAGTGGTTATTTCAGTCAAAGTTGCTCTTCTATCAGCTTGAATCAGTCGGCCCATTCTCCTCTGACCTCTAGCATCAACAAGGCATTTTCGCCCACAGGACTGCCGCATACTGGATGTTTTTCCCTTTTCACACCATTCTTTGTAAACTCTAGAAATGGTTGTGTGTGAAAATCCCAGTAACTGAGCAGATTGTGAAATACTCAGACCGGCCCGTCTGGCACCAACAACCATGCCACGCTCAAAATTGCTTAAATCACCTTTCTTTCCCATTCTGACATTCAGTTTGGAGTTCAGGAGATTGTCTTGACCAGGACCACACCCCTAAATGCATTGAAGCAACTGCCATGTGATTGGTTGATTAGATAATTGCATTAATGAGAAATTGAACAGGTGTTCCTAATAATCCTTTAGGTGAGTGTATATATATGTATGTATGCTCAAATTGAAAATTACTCAAAATTAAAACTGAAATAAAAATAAATCAAATCAAAGCTAAACTAAAACTAATAAAAAAAATGGCAAAAGCATGAAAAATTTATAAACTCAAATTAAAAAGAAAATGGAAAATATTAAAATAAAAGCTTAGTTAAAATATTAATAAATACTATAAAAGTACATAATATTAAAATAACACTGCAAGTTGAAGTACTAAAATTACATAAATTAAAGCTAAACTAAACCTTACAAAAATAAAAGCTTATTCACAATATTAATAAATACTAAACTAACACTGCAAGTTGAAGTACTAAAATTATTCCAATTAAAACTTAAATTAAAAAAAAATGAAAGCTAAATAAGAATTACACAAAAGAATTACTAAAACAAACTAAAATAAAGATGAAAACTGAAAATATAAAAATACAAGCTAATTCAAAATATTATAATATAAATAATACTAAAATAACACTGCAATATGCATAATAAAATTGCATTTTAAACAGTGGTATGCTCAATATGTTGCATGTGAATAATGTAGTTATCATCTTGGCTATAAATACATTTATTTTCCTTTTTTAATTCAAGTTAAACTGATTGAAATCCAGTTCATGCATCACATAGGAAATGGAAGGTTACATCCAGTGCATTGCATTGTGGGATAGAGTATCTAACGCAGCACACTTTGCTTGTATGCACATTTTGGCACATCATCTAGATATTTCTACTATACTGTATGGAGAAATAGTACATATTGTACCTAAGCTAAGCTAGAGGTCTGTGCTTGAATATATTTTGCTAATATGTATGCATTCATTCATTTAGTCTCTTTGCTAAACCAAGCACCACCATTAATATTGCTCATGCATAGTGTCTGGGTTTAGAGCAAACCCCTAACTCACTTTAATTGCCTAAAACGTTGCATCTTGTTGAGGAAGTTATGCTGTCTCATTGCAAATGATCAGATTTATGCATTTCAAATGGGACTAGCAAGTAACAAAAAATACTTTGCAAATGCATAGCAACACACTGAGTTTTGCACATGCAAACAGCTTCGAAAAATGTAGCGATCTAGTTTTCTTCTGTAGGCAGACCCGGATGACTTGATGTTATTAGGCAGAGATCACATTTGACTACTTTAACATAATATGCATGAGTAATGCTGTGAAACGAGGTTAAAATCTCTGCCCTTCAGTCAGAAGATATGAAGATCTCCGGTGTAAATCAAGCACATCATCCTTCCCAGCATGCATGGGAACTGACAGGATGTTTTCAAGCCCTCGCTCTCTCTCTCTCTCTCTCTCTCTCTCTCTCTCTCTCGCTCACTCACTCGTCTTTAAAGAGACGCACGGGTCAGGTGTGCGGATGTCTGCAGACACTCCGTCTGTTTCTTCAGTCATTTAGAGAAGCGTCTGATGCATGTGAGCGAGTCACAACAGGTCAAGAGCTCTTTTGCATTTTAATCTACAGCTTGCCAGTTAGCAGCTCTGTATAAGTTTGTCTGCGCGGTGTAATTTATTTAACCCGTGGCTCACTTCTGACAGGAACATTTGTTGCAACATACAGCTGGAGCTTTCAAACAACCTGCGCTTCTGTTCAATCATAAAGCATTAAGTTCACAAACATTCAAACCTGAGAACATCTCACCAACTTCTGCCGCTTGGTTTGTAACCTGTAAGAATTTTGCAGTGGTGTTTTCATCCAAAGCCTTTTATAATCACTCCAAATCCATGTTTTCCCCATTCCCAACTTTATCATACCTTTTTAAAGACCACAAGGAATTGTGTATTAATATTCAAATGTTTGGAATAATTAAAGATGTTTTTATTGTTTTTGAAAGAAGTCTCTTCTGCTCACCAGAGGCTGCATTTATTTGATCAAAAATACAGTAAAAATGTGAAATATTATTACAATTTAAAATAACTCTTTTCTATTTGATTATATTATAAACTGTAATTTATATCCTGTGATCAAAGCTGAATTTTCAGCATCATTACTCCAGTCTTCAGTGTCACATGATCCTTCAGAAATCATTCTAATATGATGATTTGATGATCAATAAACATTTATGGTTGTTATTATTATGTTTTATTAATTCATATTTTTGAGGAATTTGTGATACACTAGCATTCAAATTTTGGGGTAAGTAAGATTAAAAAAGAAGAAGAAGAAAGTAATACTTTTATTCAACAATAACGCTTTAAATTGATCAAAAGTGACAGTAAAGTATAATGTTAAGTAAAAAATAATGTTACAAAAGATTCTATTTCAAATAAATGCTGTTCTTTTGAACTTTCTAATCATCAAAGAATCCTGAAAACAAAATATGAAGCAGTTTTCTACATTGATAATAATCATAAATGTTTCTTGATCATCAAATCCTCATATCAGAATGATTTCTGAAGGATCATGTGACACTGAAGACTGGAGTAATGATGATAAATTCAGCTTTGATCACAGGAATAAATTACAGTTTATAATATAATCAAATAGAAAAGAGTTCTTTTAAATTGTAATAATATTTCACATTTTTACCGTATTTTTGATCAAATAAATGTGGCTTCTGGTGAGCAGCAGAGACTTCTTTAAAGGACTAAATTATAAGGACTACATTATTCCAAGCTTTTGACCGGTGGTGTATTTTTTTGATACTTCTTTCTCATAATATTTCTTATAATAAAACTCTCGTTCTGACTGCTAATAATATGTTAACACTTTGAATACTGGTGAATTCTTGCTGGCATGCAGTTGCATATTTATCAGTTTGCATGCTTATGATGAAGCAGTATCAGAGCGATCTTGGAGTGAGAAAGAACATAAACGCTTCAGGCAAAATCCCAGAACTCCCTGCTCCCTGCTGTGTCCGCTCCACAACCCACTCCGGTTTGATGTCCAAACATTCAAGAAGCAGAAGTCATGTTCCTCTGGAATGCATGCTAACAGTGCGACTAATGATGAAGTAAACACAAAGGTTTTATTATGAATATTCATAACCCTGTTGTACAACAGGTGACAGTGAGGATCATATCAATGTCTCTGGCTGTAAATAAGGAGCATTTGGATGCCGTATGAACCTGTTTGGTGTTGCATATACATCTATATGCTGTAGTTCAGAAAAATCATGTTTTATATAAGTGTTTCTTACACATTTCATGCAATCAGATCTGAATATTTGAAGACCTTTTCATGCACAAGTATTTTAGACGCATCATGCCATGTGGATTCAGCATGTCAACATTGGACTCTCTCTATTGGGCCATCCGACCAATCAGAGCAGAGTAGACCAATCACAACAGGCTGGGCCATCCGACCAATCAGAGCAGAGTTGACCAGTCACAACAGGCTGGGCCATCCGACCAGTCAGAGCAGAGTTGACCAATCACAACAGACTGGGCCATCCAATCACAACAGACTGGGCATCTGACCAATCAGAGCAGACCAATCACAAAGGACTGGGCCAACTGACCAATCAGAGCAGAGCAGACCAATCACAACAGACTGTGCCATCTGACCAATCAGAGCAGGGTAGACCAATCACAACAGGCTGGGCCATCCGACCAATCAGAGCAGACTAGACCAATCACAACAGACTGGGCCATCTGACTAATCAGAGCAGAGTAGACCATTCACAACAGACTGGGCATCTGACCAATCAGAGCAGACCAATCACAACGGACTGGGCCATCTGACAAATCAGAGCAGAGTAGACCAATCACAACGGACTGGACCATCTGACCAATCAGAGCACAGTAGGCTCTCAGAAAGGCGGGGTTTGGAGAGACTGAATGTGAGAAAAGAGCTGATGCTGCAATGTATATTATGAGAAAATTAAAGTGTTTTTGACCTTCGATGCATGTAAACATATTGTAGGAAACTCCAAAACACAAAACCTTTAAATTGCATAATAGGGGCCCTTTAAGATGCAAAAAATAATTGTAATGTATGCCGTATGTGTGTGCGCTCCTCCTTGGTCACATGGTTACACATGGAAAGCTGTAATTAGAGAATGTTTCTCATTCACTCTGTAATTACAGAGTAAGTGCTTTGAAATGCTTGAGATTGTTTAAATGGAATGTGAAAGACGCAGCGTGTGGCCTATATGTGTGTGAGTGCGCGCGCACGCTCAGGGGCCGTTCGCACAAGATGTGGTTTAGTGTTCTGAATGGTCTTGAGATGCTTTTTTAAGTTATAAAATGTGCATGTTTTTTTTATGTGCAGAATCCATTATGCATATCAACTATTTTCCTTATGTTTAGTCTTTGCATGCACTAATCTGTCTGTCTGTCTTTCAGGTGTGAAGTTCAGGAGCACCACTCAGTCCAGACAGGTGAGATCATGTCTGTGTCCATAAACTGTTCATTAGGTGATCTTCAGAAGGCAGAAATGCATCTGATTGTATTAAACATCTCCTCATCTCGTCTCTTCTCCGCTCATGCCCTCATATTGTCCCAGGGGAATGGGAAGATTGCTGGGCTGTAACCCGCCGTCACTAATCAAATGAACCCTGACTTCATAACGAACTAATCACCTCGTTAATACTGGATTTATTATTATTCAATTCATTGACTTTATTGCTCCTTAATGAATTCAAATGAGAAGTTAAATTGATATTTGCCACAGGCGACGTGTTTTTGGAAATCAGGTGACGTAGAGAATTAAGCAAAAATCCTCGTCAATTAGTGGATTAGAGATATTCAGAATGAGTCACAGAGAGAGCACAGATGAGCTGGAGTGAGACACACAGATCAGAGACGGCTTAATGGTGCCATCTGATGGCTAAGCTCAGAAACAAAGAAGAGAGAGTGATGTATCAGTCAGACCCACTGAACAATATGGCCATTTGAAATGAATGGCATCAGTTAATAATGTGCTCTTCAATATATTTAGGGTTTTTATTTTGCATTGATTTATTTAGTTGTTGATGTATTATCTTTTTATTTATTATGTATGCATTCGATAAAGGCAACAGTTGATAAATTGCACTTTCTGATTGAAAGGAATATGACATACTGTCAGTTGTAAATTATTGTAAATACATTTATATACATTTTTATATATTTATATTTTCCATAAAGATTTTGCTTGCTAAGTTTTTTTTTTTTGCATACACTGTGTGTGTGTGTGTGTGTGTACGTGAGAGAGTGAGTCTGTGTGAGTGTGTGTGTGTGCGTGAGAGAGTGAGTGAGTGTGTGTGTGTGTGTGTGTGCGTGAGAGAGTGAGTGTGTGTGTGTGCGTGAAAGAGTGAGTGTGTGTGTGCGTGAAAGAGTGAGTGTGTGCGTGAGTGAAAGAGTGAGTGTGTGCGTGAAAGTGTGAGTGTGTGTGTGCGTGAGAGAGTGAGTGTGTGTAAGTGCGTGCGTGAGAGAGTGAGTGTGTGTGCGCGCATGAGAGAGTGAGTGTGCGCGTGAGTCTGTGTGTGTGTGTGCGTGTGTGAGAGAGTGAGTGAGTGAGTCTGTGTGTGTGTGTGTGTGTGTGTGTGTGCGTGAGAGAGTTAGTGTGCGCGTGAGTGTGTATGTGTGTGTGCATGAGAGAGTGAATGTGAGTGTCTGTGAGAGAGTGTGTGTGTGTGTGTGTCTGTGTGTGTTTGTGTGTATGTCTGTGTGTGTGCAAAAAAAAAAATTTTTAAATGCATTTTTTAGGTTCTCATTTTTGAAATAGTGATTTATATCATCATACCTGAACACAATGATTTTGTTGCAATTAAAGTCAATTTCCTTCACATTAAAATGATGATGAATAATGGGAATTTGGGGGATTTCTCTTCTTTTGGAGTGAAATATAACAGAATGAATGCACTCCTGTCTTCTAATGCTAGTCTGCTTGATATGTTTGTCTTGTGTGTGTTTGAAGGAGCAGTGCGCCCAGTTCAGTGAGGTCGTGGGCAGTGTCTCCGCTAGCCTCCACCAGCAGCCAGAGGAGGGCGACGTCGACCCCATCTCACCCATGCAGCTGCCAGATTCCCAGTGGAAACGACAAGCCGCCACACCGGGGTCCCGAGAGCATGACCCGGGCTCCCAACAGGTCACCAAACGCCACAGGAAGCTTTTAAAGACCAGCCCAGTGCAGCGGCTCCACACAAACTCGTCATCTTCATCACACTCTGAGATCTCGTGGCGTCTGTCTGACGTTCAGGAGTCCCGGCGACGGATCGTACGGGAGGTCTGCGGGAAGTATCGGAGTAATATTTCTCGGACGATAACGCCGCATCACGTGTCGCGGATTTACGTGGAGGACAGACATAAACTGCTGTACTGCGAGGTGCCGAAAGCCGGATGCTCCAACTGGAAGAGGGTCCTGATGGTGCTGGCGGGCGTCGCCAACTCCACACAGGAAATCAATCACGTATCCGTTCATTACGACAATCACCTGAAACGCCTGGACAGCTTCGACCGGCAAGGCATAACCAAGCGTTTGGAGACGTACACCAAAGTGCTGTTCGTCCGCGAGCCCATGGAGCGGCTGGTGTCTGCGTTCAGGGACAAATTCGAGAGCCCCAACTCCTACTACCATCCCGTATTCGGGAAGCCCATCATCTCGAAGTACAGAGTGAATGCATCACAGGCGGCTTTGAAGACGGGAAGCGGCGTGACCTTTCGCGAGTTCATCCACTACCTGCTGGACGTGCACCGTCCCGTGGGAATGGACATCCATTGGGAAGCAACCAACCAGCTTTGCAGCCCTTGCCACCTGCACTATGACTTCATCGGGAAGGTCGAGACCTTGGAAGAAGACGCCAACTTCCTGCTACGGAAGATCGGGGCCCCGGAGAACCTGACGTACCCCTCGTTCAAGGACGGGAACCCCAAAGCGGCCAGAACTTCCACTCAGATCACGCAGCATTATTTTTCCCAGCTGAACGCTTCGGAGCGGCAGCGGGCGTATGACTTCTACTACATGGACTACCTGATGTTTAACTACTCCAAACCCTACAAAGACCTCTACTGAAGCTTGCGCTTTAACCTGTGTCCGTTGTCCGATCGATGCTAGGATCAGTTCACACACTAATTAGACTAATCCACATTTACACAGGCTCATCCTCTTTGGCGATTCACCTGGTGATAACACAAAATGCTCTTTATTTGCCACTGAAAAGTCTCTTGACAAGTAGTAACTCATCTGCCAAACTGACAGCATACATTTTATGTGGTGTGTAAAAAACTCAATCCAATCAGAATATCAAATGTTTAATATACAGATGCACAGAACATTTAAAAGTTTGGGGTCAGTGAGATTTTGTTACAATGTTACAGAAGAATTCCATTTCAAATAAATGCTGTTCTTTTGAACATTCCATTCATCAAAGAATCCTGAAACAAATGTATCAGTTTCCACACAAAAAAATACTGTTTTCAAAATGTTGATGTCTGATGATCAAATCATCATATGAGAATGATTTCTGAAGGATCATGTGACACTGAAGACTGGAGTAATGATTCTGAAAATTCAGCTTTTGATCACAGGAATAAATTATGCTTTAAAATATATCCACATAGAAAACAGCTATTTTAAATCATAATAATATTTCTGTATTTTACTGTATTTTTTATCAAATAAAGAGTATAAGAGACTGTTCAAAAGCATTAAAAATCTAACTGACCACAAACCTTTGAACTGTAGTGTATGAGGTGGGATTTTAGACCAATGAGATGTCACTGTGGGCGGGGCTATCCAGCATGACATCACAAGTAGAAACCAAGTAATTGACCAAATATCTCAGTTTAGGACAGAAACTTGTTGCTTTGTTGTGTCACGCCTGTTGCGCTACATTGGTCAGAAAACTATATATTTACATCATAAATGTAGAAAAGGGCAACATTTGTGAGAGTGAAATGATCCTCTTGTGTTATAGCTTTCACCTCTTACAAAAATACCATGGTATTACTATGTTGGCAAGGTAACTGCAGTGAAGGTATCACATAGTAATACCATGGTATTTTGAAATATATCATGGTAGTAAACTTTTCAGGGTACTTCCAAGAATACTGCAATGGCAGAGCACATGTATAAAATAACATGGTACTTTTTTGTAAGTGGTATGTACGAGTGCTATTCATGTACCATGGTATTTACATGCTACTTTGAAGAATACCATAGTACTACATATGTGTACACATGGTATGTTTTGTAAATACCATAGTATGTCTCTAGTAATACCACGCTTTTTGAAGTTATATTTTGAAGTATAGCCTACCACATAAATACTATAGTACATGAATATACTAATCATACAGTACCATCTGACATGATCATATACCATGGTATTTTTAGCAAGAGTTTTCTCCTACTATATAAATATTAAGAAGATCACTCACTTCCCTTTAGCAAACACACTCAATCCTCCACCACTAACTACACTGATATTTTCAGATAAATCTATAATCTATAATTGTAAAAAGGGCATTCAGAAGATTATATTTTTCTATGTATTTGTAAAACGGCTTTCAATGTGATCGATGCTTTTGTGCAAATTCATCTCTGAAGTCACCGACTGTCTATTGGGTGTGTATGAAACGGTCATATGTGCACTAGATCCTAAAAACGATGTTTATTAGACTAACACAAGAATGCGTGAGTGTGTGTGTGTGTGCGAGTGTGTGTTTCCAACACTACGCTGATGTCTTGTACGTGACCTAAGTGAGTTTATTTCCATACACAGCATATTAAATGACTATAGAACTGAACAGATTTTATTTATCCAATGCAAACACAGTTTAAGAGCTATATATGATGAGCATAATATATTTTTATTTTATTTTATTTTATTAGAGATCACAGAGAATAGATTTATGTCATATGAAGATGTGAGATGGTGTGTTTCACAGTTAAGACTGAATCAGCTTTATAACCGTGAGTGTTTCTTCTGTCACCTGCGTCCCTCACACTTCTTTAAGAATATGTATATAGATCTATATGATATCACACATACAGTAACTGGTGAATGTATAACTGTTGTTGGTGCAAAACTGTACAAATCCATTTGATCTATAAGCCCTTTGCCTTATTTGACACTGCCAGTGTTTCAGGAAGAGCTGCAGTCGCAGAACTGACAGTGAATAAACATTTTGTCTTTGGCCGTTTTTGTCTTTTTCATGTGTCTTGGCATAAATGTCTTTTTACGAACATCAGGAGACGTACTGTACATCAGGAGCATCAAACGGATCATTCTGCTGTAAGTGTTGCAAACCACGTCCAAGCAAATCCACATTATTTAAACAAATGCACACATTTATATATTTATGTTGAATATTTAGGGGCCAAGCAATGAAGGTGCATAGGCACCTATTGTATCCATTGGCATTCCTATTATTATTATTATTCTGTTTCTTCTTCCGCTCTGGAAGTCTATGGCAGCCCATAGAACTGTATGGTAAAAAGTTGTGAAATTTGGCACACAAATAGAGGACAGTCTGAACCGTCACCATAGCAAATTCTTTAACTCAATCCCTCTAGCGCCACCAACTTTCCAAAGTTTCACTCACGTTTATGCTAATAACTTTTGAACTGTAAGGGCTAGAAACAAAATTCTTTTTTCCTTTCCACCATTTTGAATTTTCCGGAGGACCGAACTCCTCATAGGCCATTGCTCTGATTCTCACATCAATTGAACCAGATCATCTACAGACCATGCCGACAAAATGTTATGGAATTCAAGTTGATTGGTCAAACCGTTCTCCAATAACGCGCAAACGAATTTCACAAAGTGCCCGCCAAAATGAACGTGAGGCTATATCTCTGCAAAGCTTTAGCGTATTCTGACCAAACTTGGTGTGTGTTATGCCAACCATGACCTGAGGCGACCTGCACAGTTTCGGTGCAGTGCCACCTAGTGGTCAGGAGATATGAAAAGTCATACGATACCCAGTTTTCCCATATCGGCCATTTTGGATTTTGTCAAAAAATGCTTTATTTTATGAATGCATTGACGTATCGTTACGAAACTTGGTATGTGTCTTCGCCACCATGCCCTGAAGGTACTCAAAAAGTTTCAGGGCAGCGCCACCTTGTGCTTAAAAGTTATAACGAAATTTCCAAAAATGCTTATAACTTTTGAATAATTTAGCCTATTATAATGAATCTGGTCTTAATAGATTCCTTGGGTCATGCCGAGAACACAGATACTGTCCGCCATTTTGGATTTCTTTAAAAACCTACTTTTTCGAACTCCTCCTAGACCGTTTGTAACATCTTCAGACCGTGCCGACAAAAAGTTATGGATTTCGTGTCGATAGATGAAACCATTTTCATATAGCGCAGCAACAAAGTTGAGGCATGATGCCAAAATGACTCTGAAGCCTCATGCACACCGGGACGATTATCGCGCGCGCTTATCATCAGCATTTTTCGAGAAGTTTTTCGACGCATCTTTGTGATCATACCCAAGTGATTTTCACTGGCGATGCGTGGAGTGAATGTGCAAATTCACTCCCTGACAGTAGATGCCGCTTTTGATTTGATTGCAGATGGAAACTTACCGTCGAATCCTATTTGATCTGCAATTCCTCTCAATAACAACTCCCTCTTATGGAGATTTTTGTAGTCGCTGTGGCGTTTGTCATAAAGTTCTTTGTGTTCAGACACCAAAGAGACCAGCAGCTCTACATTCATCTTGCCTCGTTGCATCTTATTCTTCGTCTACTTACTTCCTCTTCGTCGTCAACTTCTTAGGTATCACTGTGTGCTCGGCAAGACCGCTTTGTGCTTGAGCGCCACCAAGTCGTGTTTTACTGTAACTTCAGCAGCTTCAGGCACGTGATAAAAAGCGCCAATCTCATTGGTCGGCCAGTTTTTAATGCAGCACGTCAAACCAAAAAAAACGAACCCGAGGCATTTTTTAAAAATAACGTGCACAATAATCGTCCCGGTGTGAACAAGCATTGAGGCTTGTTGGCATATTGACACCAAACTTTGCATGTGTCATTGTCACCTCACTCTGACCACAACTCATCAATTTGGTCACAGCACCACCTGTTGGTTGAAAGTGATAAACCATTAAATAATTTTACCAGTGACTATATTCATGATTTTTTTTAGCCATTTTACCTAAAATTATCTTAAAATGTCTTTTCTTGCTCGTTGTTGCACTTGGTCTGATACTACCAGCCATGTTGGCATGACTTGTCGTGTTCTTTGTGCTTGGCCCCTTAATGGCTGCTTGCAGCTATGTTTTTTATTAAAGTTGCTGCCTTAAATTTTTAAGTACAATCAACTTGGATATTTAAGTCATTTCAACTTAAATTACATTAAACTGACTTTTAAAAAAATGAGTTGAATCTTGTATAACTTACAAAAAAAAAAGTTGAAAATTGCTTAACTTGAGTTAAAGCAATGTAAAACGTGTTTCATAACTTATCGATCATATAATTTTTTACAGTGGGGACGTTTTTGATGTCTTAATAATGTTATAATAATGTACATCTTTTTATTTAAATGGGTATATTTTATATGTTTTGATGTCTTAAAATAGGAAAATTGAATGCTTAATTGTTTAATAATTTATATATTTTAATATAAATAGGTACATTTTCTGTTTCTAATTCAATTTAAGTACTAGAAATAATATTTTACAATAATTTAAACAATATAAATAGGTACATTTTCTGTGTTTTGGTGTCTAATTTTAAGATGAACTACTAAAAAAGTACTTTTTTATATATTTTATTATAGCCTGTATATGTAAATTATCAGTGTTTCTGATGTCTTCTTTAAAGATTATAATAAGTTATGTATTTTAATAGGTAAGTTTGACTGTTCTCATACATCACTATTACTATCGCTCAAAGTGTTTCCAACAAACACTAAATATTAAAGGCAGGGTAGGCGATTTGTTTTCCAGAAACATTTTTTGTTATGCTGGTTAAAAGTCTCTTCACATCCTGATAGCAATCACTAAGTTAAATGGTCTAAATGTATTTATATGTATATATTTTGTCTATGGAAGACATAGGACCATAAAATGTTCGTCCAATCATTGCATTTGGACTGAATGCAATGATTGGACGAACATTTTATGGTCCTACGCCTTCCTTAGATACATTTAGACCACTTTACTTAACTTAGGCTGTCCTACCTGCCTGTCAGTGTATGTATTTCCATACCTCAGCGCACCTGCTCGCGCAGACATCAGCGCGTTTCATGCTATGCAGCGTTAGGGTACGTTTACATGACAACGATGTACTAAAAACAGAAAAGTTTTTATTTGTACAGATGACAACGTTATCAAAACCATCCCCATTCACACAGATCTGCGAAAACGACTAAAAACGCTGTATTATGCATGCCAGACAAGTAGTTAGCATTGTGATGTCACTTTGTAAAGAAAGACTATATGCGCCTGCGCACATACGCATTCTAATGGTGTGTGCGCACCAAAAGCATCTCGTTACTCACTGTAGTTTACTCGCGGGATTACTTGTTTTTCGCGTCACTCGAATAAAAACATTGCGCGATGAGGAGTGTCTTCACACACATCAACAACAACATTTCTTTCTGCCATTTTTTCCGCCATGTTGGAGATGAATACTATTGCTGCTCTGTACCTGTTGTGAAAGTCCCAAATACGCCGGAAAGCCAAAAGCCGACGTGTCTGGGTTCACATCACCATCCAGATGCGCACACATAACTCGGTGAATTTCACCGTCGTCTCCAGGAACTTCCAGCGCTACTTGAGGATGATGTGTGCCCAGTTTGATAACGTGTCAATAAGCTCTTCGCTGATTGGCAACAATGCGTCATGCAAATTTTTCGCTCAAGTTGAAATTTTTCAACTTGCATGTGTAACGGAGGCCAGCTGGTAGTTGCTGTGCGAGTAATCATCACTCCTTTGATCTCAAGAGACACTGTAGCGACAGACGTTACAGGTTGCAGCCTTTAACCTCCTTGGTTCGAGTCCCGCTTAGAGCGGGCAGGTTCGAACAGGAGGGGTTACACGTGGAAGACGCGATTGAGGTGGTCATGCGCGTCGCCCTATTCGCGTCATTCGCATCGACCGGTGCGAATTCGCGTCTTTGCATTGACTTTGTATGTAATCTATTCGCGCAAATAATTAAATTCGCTTTTGGTGTGCACACACCATTAGGCCATGTATCCACTAAAACGTTTTTTCACGCAGCTGGCGTATTTGGCGTAAGTTATAATACGCCAGCCTCAGACAACAAGCATTATAACGGAACAGAATAATTTAAAACAAGAGCCAGAGCAAATACTTTACATTATATCAACATTTTTATATAGAAACAATACAGAAATGAACTATCTGTGAAATGAGATACTAGTAACACTTCCGCTGATATTCCGTATCATAGCAAGCAAAGCGTCTCAACCATAGACTGTAAAAAATTTCTGGTTTCTGAAGAGCATTTTTGATGCCTAAAGCCGGCCGTTGCCATCTTGGCAGTGCGTCACCGCACGTTACTCCCGGATAACTGAAAATGGGTAAAGAGGCGGGACGTGGGTGGAGCTGAGGTGCCTGGTTGCTGAAACGCTCTCAAGCGCCCAGAGCTAGGCGTTTTCAGCAGAGCGCCTAGCGTTTTCATCTTTGGTGGACACGCGGCCTTATGCATGTGCATGCCATCACCGTTTTCACAGATTCACGATTTTGTACTTTACACGGAGACGATAATGGTAAAGATAATTGCACTTTGAAAACATGTTTTCAAAAGTTTGCGTTTTTAGGCCCCCAAAACACCATTGTCGTGTAAATGAATGGCCAAAAGTCATAAAACGTTTTCTGTTTTTAGTTGAAAACGGTGTCGTGCTAACGGCCCCTTAGACATACGACAGTCACTGTAGGAGCCAAATGTAATGACTGTTCAACCACTAGATGGCAGTGTGCACCAGTGGTGTAGGTGTGGTCACATGTTAATATCACATGATATTTAAACTTCCTGCAGGTTGTATCAGAAAGTTACAGGTGGCAGGAACACATGGCTCTTAATCTTACCATAGATCCACATGCTTTTAAACTCTGTAAGACAAATGGACAACAAAGCGTTTGAAATGGATATCACTGTGTGGAGATTGTTTATTCCAAACCATAAGTGAAGAACATCTTACCACCATGCCCTTATAGGAAAGCCACTACCGAAACAGTAGCCACCTTTTACAGTTCCTCCTGAACCAAAACAACCAGCTTATGCTGCGTTCAGGCCATAACTACTGTCACTTGGAAGAGATGGAAATGGAAGTGACTCGAATTTATGCGTTTCAATGGCAACACTATCAAGGCCAATGTGAATCTGCAGCAGTCAGGTGGTACAGGTCAGAGCTCTTTAAGTTGTTTATGTTCATTAGGGCCCGAGCACCATCGGTGTGAGGACCCTATTGTAATTGCTCTGTTTCTTATTATTCTTCTCCGCATTTTTGAGGGCCTAAACATGCTCGAAAACTCACGAAACTTTGCACACGTGTCAGAACTGGCGAAAATTTACATCTGATATGGGTTTCAAAATTGGGTGGGGCAAAATGGCTCGATAGCGCCACCTATAAAACTTCAACGGAGTGCGCCTCCCGCGCCGTTTCACGTACATGTACGATATTCGGTACATACGTGTAATGTGCCAATACCTACAAAAAAGTCTCCTGGAGCAAAGTCCTAAACGCAACAGGAAGTCAGCCATTTTGAATTTCCTCTTCGATTTTTGTGCAGTTTTTGCCATTTTCAGACGTCGTACTTTAACGAACTCCTCCTACAGTTTTTATCGGATCATCTTCAAATTTGGTGAGTGTAATCATAAGGCCTTTGCAACGCTAAATTGCGCAGATCTAGAGTTTTCGTCGAAGGGCGTGTCCCTGGCGGCCTGACAAATTTCGATGTTTCGCCACAAAACAGGTAAACTACATTTTGGGTTAATTTAAGTTCTTATATTTTTAACCCTACTAATCTGACCCACAGTTTTATCCTTAAGATATTACTTTTTTATTACAAAAACCCCAAAAAGTGATCTCTTGAATAATTTCTTAATTTTTTATGCAAAAATTTTCATCCGCAAGCAAAAGTGGCTTAAATGTCCTTTGTTTTCCTCTTTTTCTTGTTAAATTTAACTCTAGTTTCATCCCTCAGGCTTATAAATAACAAAAAAAAAAAAAAAAAATTTGATACATTATGATTAATAATTCTTCATAACCTTATTGTGCTTTTTCCTGTGTATATAATCTCATTCTATAATGTACACAAACCCATATTTGTTTTATCATTATGATTGTTCATTGTTAAAGATACAACCAACCATGTAATTATAAGTTCTGCAATAAAAAAAAAAAAAATAAAATAAAAAAAAAGATATGAACGACAGGTGCACTAACACCTCATAGCATCAGTAACTCGACAGACCTACCTAGTACGGTTTTCCTCAGTGTTTGTAATTTCTGCACAAAGGAGACGCCGGGCAGCTGCTCGAAGATCTTGCCTTTGGAGTAAATTGTTGATTTTATTCTCGAAAAATGTATCACTGCTTAAAAATTAAGATGACCCCAGAATAACTTGCATTGCCCACTTACACACAATAATAATGATAAACACTGACTAATACTTAATTATATATATATATATATATTATTTTATTTTTTTTACCGAAAATGATATTGTTTTAGTAAAACAAGCAAAATGCAATGTTTTGTCATATGACAGCAATGCATGAATACACACTAGACAAATGCAGCCAAAGTGAATACATATCAATTTTCAGTCAATTAATTATTGCATTATTGAACAAAATAATTATATTTTATTTACTGACAACAATATGAAACATGAATAAATGAGTAAAAGAATGAATAAAAGTAACCATCATAATAAATAAATAAATACAAGCCAACAACACATGAAACAAAGCTTCATTCAAACTTGTTCTAACAATCAGGCGGTGAACCCCACGTCCTGCTGCCATCTCAACACCGCTGTGCCAATTGTGCAGCTTTATTTTAATGAAGCAGCTGACCACCGTGCCCATTTTTGCCTGTCTTTGCCGTCCATCACGTCCCTCATTGCTGCTCTTCTCAATGTGAACATCGTTGATCAAGAGGATGAGGAAAACCATGATGACGGCCCCCTGACAATCTGAATGTCCAAACGTTCATGTGCCTGCTCTCCATCAGCATGACTACCTGTAAATCATTTAAACAGGTTAAAGTGTTTTACAATTCATGTCAGCAGTCCATTTCTTGCCATATTTCATTACAATTTTACAATTATTTTTTTTTTACAATCAGTTGGTGTAGTGGGCTAAACCACTGAACTGGTAAGCAGAAGGTTGCTGGTTAGATCTCCACCAGTGTCCTTGAGCAAGGCTCTTTACTCCAGGTGCTCCAGGGGGATTGTCCCTGTAATAAGAGCACTGTAAGTGGCTTTGGATAGAAGCATCTGCCAAATGCATACATGTAAATGTGATTTTTGTAAATGCATTTTTGAAAGTGTCTCGGGCACAAACGCTCAATAAAGCTGCTTATTTCTTAAAGTTTACTTTTTCAAGGTACTACTATAATATAAATGCATATACATTTCATACAATTTCTATTTGGGGGCACAAGGGTTAGTTTACCCAAACATATAAATTCAGTCATTATTTACTCGCCTTCACGCTGTTCAATCCCTGTGTTTTTTTTTTCAGAACGCAAAAGGTGATTTTGGTCAAGTCCTGCTGGTTTCTTCATACAATATCAGTCAAGACTTCCAGAAGCTTCATGACATTATTTGATGATGCTTTTGAAACTTCTGAAAGTTGGGCTCGATTCTATGAACAGAAACCAGCAGAACAAACTTGACCAAAATCACATCCTCAATGTATTTTTCTAGAAGCTCTCGCTGGCTCTGAGCTCACTGAGGATGTTGAGACCACAGCAACATCCGGGCCAGATGAGGCAATAAGAGCCGGTGGAGTGATGGAGGGTCTCATCCATGGCACTAAACCATTTCCAGGATCCTCAGTGCTCACACTCGTCTGCAGACATTTCAGGTCTTTTCTTCACACATGCCGCCGTCACCCTGTCTTGCAGGCCCTGCTCCACCAAAAAAAAGCTCTGCAGCAAATGCACAGACATCAAGAATCAGAAAAGTGCTGTAATAATTCTGTTTGACATTACAATAATTAAAATAAACTACAACTTAAGATTTAAAATAAATATTTTATTCATTTCTGTAGTATACTCACTCAAAGCCTTTGATGCCCAGCATTCCTTCATCAGCCGCTCTCCACCGGATAAACACACGTGTGTGTCATCTGTCCCTGTAACATCAGACAACATTCACGTTACCTCTGATTTATGTGTTCAATACTACATTTAAATGCTGAGGTAGTTGCTGATGTGTTAACCCGCTTTTTATCCTACACAAATGTTCCTTAATTTTTCAACAGTACTAATGGACAAATAAAATGGATAACTTATTTTGTTACTTTATGTAGATTTGTTTATTTACATTACTGACGTTCATGTAATGTAAGCAGTGTTGACAACAGTGAATTCTACATTATAGCACACACACATCATTCTGATCAGATGTCCATTTCATGTTGTGATGTGCTCATCGAAAATGTTCCTGTCAGATGTTAAATAAACATTTAGTAAGCATCTTTAAGATGTATATGGTTAATGTAAATCCACTTTGGCGACGCACGTGTGTTACTGGAGCTCCCCTGTTAGCTATACATAATAAAACACGTTTTTACAGCAAAATCACAACTATACTATACTGTCTTGCGTCTTTACACCTTCAACAATTCAACTGTTTACTCTACAGTAGTGATGTTCGGTTCTTGAACGAATCGTTCTTTTGAGCTGGTTCTCAGCAAGTAAGCGGTTCATTAATCGAACTGAATCGAACTTTAGTTCCGGGTTGATGACGCAAGACGCAAAAGCCGAAGTAGCACGTCCGACTAAAAAAGAACCGAACGAGCCGGTTCAACCAGCTGTCGAAGTTTGCCGAGGATTACCGAGGATTCTGATGATTGAGTTGGCGACGCAAGTCTGATCACGTCCTGGAAATATGCTTATTATGACTAATGTTATTAAATAACATTTTATTAAAACCTTTTTGTCGAGAGATGTAAATACATTTTACTGTAGTTTATTGTGCATGCAGATTATATTTTAAGTTGTTAAGCCAAATTTATAAGTTTATAAGACTGGTTTATTCTTTCTATATAGGCTACTTTAGACATAACATATCCGTGTTTATGCATATCTAGGCTACTCAATATTGGTCAGTCGTATCCGACATAAAGGATCCGCGAATGAAACTGCAACCACAAACACCATTAACTTAAGTGAATGAAAGGCAATAATCAGCTAAATGCACTCTCACGCAAATAACTTTATTCGATTGTTTCAATATGCATTAACACAGATTACTTTATTTGAATGTTTCCTTGATATAACATGACACTGAGAAACGCATAAAAAAGCATAAAAGAAATGCATAGTGACATCATTGCATGATGACGTCAGGAACCTATGAATCTGCTTTTTGAACCGGTTCGTTGAGCCGAACTGTCCGAAAAGAACCGGTTCGCGGAAATGAATCGGACTTTGCATCACTACTCTACAGTAGTTCACCAACGCGATTTTAAAACAAGGGACCGTGTTTACTCACATTTTAAAACACCCGCGTCGCTGTTCTCCGTGATGTTTGATTATGACGTATCCTCTCCCGTGGCCTCCTGGGATAGAAAAGTATCCATCGGAGAAGCACTTCAGAATATGGGCAGAACCAGTAGGCCATCCGGGAACTTCTCGCCTACTCTTTTATGAATACTGAGGTTTCGGACATACTACTCCTTTCACGTACTGTTTTCTCCTACTATATAGTAGGTAAGTAGGCATATTCGAACGCACTATTAGTATTCGCACGTCCGAATCTCGCGATAATTAGTGCGTCATCCAGGTAATTCTCGCCTATTCTTTTATTGCTGCATACCACTCCACTTTTAGACACGCACTTGCGAACTTCCCTAAGCACTTCCCCTCAGGGGAATCCCTGCCGCCATTTTGAAGTGCGTTCCACTTCGTGAAGTGGACGAGGGAAGTTATATGGACAGAGGGAGCGAGTCTACTTAATGTGTACACTTCAGGCAGCTTCATATACCACAATGCAACACGAATGTGACGTCACCGCATATCGCTTTTAATTTACCCCACCACAAACAACTCTGTGATATTTTAATTATTTTTAAAAACATTTAAAACAACCCAAACACACCTATATACATATAGAATGCTGCATTAAACAATTTCGTAAAGGAAAAAAATAAATAATAAATCAACTCCATAGTGGATTCCAAGTGATCAAGGGCTTAGGACGTTCCAGTTCAGTCCATTGCAAAGGTTCCGCCAGTAGTGGGCACTCGTAAGCAATGACGCACATCCGAGTGAACGAGACGGAGGGAAGTTAGCAAGTGAAGGGCATAATAAAAACGAACTGGAACGCAGCATATGAATACTAAGGATTCGGACATATTCGCTCGCCTACTGCTTTTTACCTACTATATAGTAGGGAAGTATGCGGTTTCGAACGCAGCCAGTGACACGTGACATGAATGTTGTTTCATGCTGTTTAAAGGTCAATTATCTCTCTGTAAATCACTGTGTAGACACTATAAATAATGTTGGATGAGGTTTTACCGAACGCCATAACACACCGAGTGATTTCACAGCAGCTGCTTCAAATGATCTTGTTGAATCTGTGAGTAAATCACATCAGATCCTGAGGACACAGACACTGTCTCGCATATGAACGAGTGTTCACAGTAAACACACCGTCAGCTGAGAATATATTTAATTGGATATTTACTCTCCGTCTTCAAACCATTTATTAGATATTTGATGATGCCAGGGCGGCATTCACGTAACGTTATTTCGTCTGACTGAATGTCAGAGTTTTGACGAAGGACCGGCTGCAAAAAGGCCTAGCTAAATATAGGCTAATCATTTAATAAATAAATAATAAACCAAAGACGTTCTGGGAATGTCCTCTATTGGTTATTTTTTTGAAACCTAAAGAGAACGTTCCCAAAACGTTTTCTGAAGGTTATTACAATGTTCCCTGTAGGTTCTTTTGGGGGTTATATTTTTATAACCTAAAGAGAACGTTCCCAGAACATTATCTGAAGGTTATTACATGTTCCCTGCAGGTTATTTTTTGGTATATATTTTTATAACCTAAAGAGAACTTTCCCAAAACGTTCTCTGAAGGTTATTACATGTTCCCTGCAGGTTATTTTTTGGTATATATTTTTATAACCTAAAGAGAACGTTCCCAAAACGTTATCTGAAGGTTATTACATGTTCCCTGCAGGTTATTTTTTGGTATATATTTTTATAACCTAAAGAGAACGTTCCCAAAACGTTATCTGAAGGTTATTACAATGTTCCCTGCAGGTTATTTCGGGGTTTATATTTTTATAACCTAAAGAGAACGTTCCCAGAACGTTATCTGAAGGTTATTACATGTTCCCTGCAGGTTATTTTTTGGTATATATTTTTATAACCTAAAGAGAACGTTCCCAAAACGTTCTCTGAAGGTTATTACAATGTTCCCTGCAGGTTATTTCGGGGTTTATATTTTTATAACCTAAAGAGAACGTTCCCAGAACGTTATCTGAAGGTTATTACATGTTCCCTGCAGGTTATTTTTTGGTATATATTTTTATAACCTAAAGAGAACGTTCCCAAAACGTTCTCTGAAGGTTATTACAATGTTCCCTGCAGGTTATTTCAGGGTTTATATTTTTATAACCTAAAGAGAACGTTCCCAGAACGTTATCTGAAGGTTATTACATGTTCCCTGCAGGTTATTTTTTGGTATATATTTTTATAACCTAAAGAGAACGTTCCCAGAACGTTATCTGAAGGTTATTACAATGTTCCTTGCAGGTTATTTTTGGGTTTCATTTCTATAACCTAAAGATAACGTTCCCAGAACGTTCTCTGAAGGTTATTACAATGTTCCCTGCAGGTAATCTTGGGGTTTTATTTTTATAACCTAAGGATAACATTCCCAGAACGTTCCCTGCAGGTTATTTTTGGTTTATATTTTTATAACCTAAAGAGAACATTCCCAGAACATTTTCTAAAGGTTATTACAGCGTTCCCTTCAGGTTATTTTGGGGTTTTATTTTTATAACCCAAAGAGAACGTTCTAGGAACCAAAAATTGTTAACTGGGAATGACATAGTTTTCACTATTCTTTTAAAATCTGAATAAATGCTTTGAGCTCCATAAACATTAACATACTGTACAGCCACACGACTTGCTTAAATAAACATGGGCTAATATGTGTTAGCATGAGACTTGTGTTAGCACAGCTGTGTGATAAATCCGCTCACCGTTCACTTGTTTTTGTATAGGCCTACAATTTTTCGCTTTTGTCATGATGATGTTGATATAGCCTGAGTCTGTAAATCCTGAAATGTTTACATGGAGAAAAACAGAGGAATCATGTTGACAGAACAAGTTTCAAAACTGCTAAAAGTATGATTTTGACACTTTACAGCTGAAATAACACGATGAATTATTAAAATTCTAATGCTCTTTTAATTATAAGCTCCACAATCCTGCTTTAGTGCCTCCATGAATATATTGCACCATAGACTTCCATTATTCAGTGCATTGGCCTACTGTAAACACGATTTGTTTATTTTACAAAATGAGGGATGTATAATAATCAGAAATATTTCTTGAGCAGCAAATCATCATATTAGAATGATTTCTGAAGGATCATGTGACACTGAAGACTGGAGTAATGATGCTGAAAATCCAGCTTTGATCACAGGAATAAATTACATTTTAAAATGTATTCATATAGAAAACAGAAATTTTAAATTGTAATAACATTTCACTGTTTTTAATCAAATAAATGCATCCTTGGTGAGCAGAAGAGACTCTTTCAGAAAGATTTTAAAATCTTACCAACCCCAAACTTTGAATGGTAGTATGCATCTTTACACAAACAATATTTTTCATATATGAATGCCTGTGCTGTAATGCTGCTGTGAGATGCTGTAACTTCTCAATTATTATCTTCATGTTGAAACAGTTTTTCTCATGCAGTGCACACGTGACTGAAGTGTGAAAGTGTAGTGATGAGGAGTGACCACATGGTGGCAGCACTGGCGTGTGAATCTGAGCTCGTTCATTATATTACAGTGAAACAGACAGGTTTTGATCTAAAAGAGTTTACAAGTGGACTTTTGACTCAACCTGTAGTATTAATCTGATGTCACAAGATCCATCATGAGAAATCACACTGTAAAAATGTCCTCCTACTTAACTTGCGTTCAGTTAATGCTTTAAAGTAACCATGAAATCAAAATTGACTATTCTTATTTTTTATGGAATACTGCAGTGCTTATTATAAATGATTTATCCGTGCACATCAATATTTTTGTTAAATTCATGTTCCTGGTAATCTTGAATCAGAATAACTTCATCTCTTCTCTGATGACGAGGGAGGGGCAACCTGTCACTCACATGAGATCCACCAATAGCAACCATCCAATCAATTGATAGTTTTCACGTGACGTCACACTATTATAGGAACGCCCACCTGGAGGGCAAAACAAGGCTTTCCTCCATTGCCTGCAAGTCATTTTTACCAGGTTTGTAGTACGTTTTAATGTAGTAAGACAGTGATATTAAAAGACCAAATTCAATATACACCTTATTGATGTTGCATACTTTGTACAGGCAAGCAAATGAATACAGAATATTAATGCAACACGAGTGTTTTTCCCATCGAAAACCATTATAAAGAAAACGCGTTTCTTGGCTCATCTACTCGCCTATATAGTATGCATAATCAAAAAGGTGTAAACTGAATTTAATCTTTTAATATCACTGTACATTAAGGCACTTTAAGGGTGGGTTGCACTAATAAGGATTCTTTAGCCTGGCATCGGTTCATCCCTTTAATTCTAACGGTCTTTCTACATGGTCAATCTGTGTTTAAAATTAAGTGGTGCAACACAACTCAATTTAAAATAAAACCCAGATCAACAAATCTTTGATTAGCGTTAAACGTTGCTTAATTTAATCCTTATTAGTGCAACTAACCCTATAAGTGTTTTTGACGTTAAGCGTTTTAAAATCGTCCCGCTGTTTTTAGTGATGAATACTGCAGCAGGTTCTGTATATGGATCACAACTGCCCAAAACTTGCATCTTGTTAACAATTTTGTTTTTAAGATGGAAAATTGACAGGCTTGTGCTGCAGTTCTATGGCTGTTTTGCCCACCAGGGCTCCGCGACAGTCACGTGACTGAAAACTATGAATTCCCCACAGACAAAATCAAGCCCCGCCTTACATTTCTTCGTATGCTGTGTTCACGCCATGTTGTAATTACCGTAATTTCGAGACGACAACACGTGATGTTCTACACATGCTCTATGAAGACCTGAGCGCTTTTACAAGTTGAAATCTCGTTAATTATAACATGGTGTGAATGTGCATTTCGTACATGATTAAACGTAATTTTGTGGGAAAAACGTGGAAATAATTTGTGGTTTCTATCCTATTGTTTACTGTATTTATTTGCTTGGTCAGTGTGTCGTTGTGTGTTTTGGTTATTTTGCTGTCGGCTGTAAGGACATTTGAAATAACTGAAATCATTTGGCGGAGTGATATGGAACTGTAATGCGGTCAAGACCTGCCTGGAACTACTTTAGCCGCGCATTTCCCTGAAAACAATTGCACACCTTAGAACGGTCGTCAACCAATCAGATTCAAGCATTCAACAGCCCTGTAGTATGAAGGTACATAATTCACAGAGGATGAGAAAGATATTGTAGTCTATATTGGTACTTTGTTAGTGAGCATTGGGGGTGTCTGCGTATCTATCTATCTATCTCTCTCTCTCTCTCTCTCTCTCTCTCTCTCTCTCTCTCTCTCTCTCTCTCTCTCTCTTTCTCTCTCTCTCTCTCTCTCTCTCTCTCTCTCTCTCTCTCTCTGGGAGGTTTCCTCTGCTCTCCATCAGTCTCTATGACAGGTTGCGGTGGGGGGTCTAAACCTTCCCATCATCCCTTGGGTCAGGATGGATGGATCTCCCTCACAGGACTACATTAATATTCCAGTCCAGAGGAACAAGGAACTCCTGAGCAGCCAATCAGACAGCAGTTATCAAAGACACGC
>CM077181.1:1826858-1861858 GCA_039654105.1 Coreius guichenoti
AACCAATGAGGTCCATTCTCATGTTACGCAGCATGTTTGAGCTTCAGCATGAGCCAATGAGGTTCATTCTCGTGTTACGCAGCACGTTTGAGCTTCCGTGAGAACCAGTGAGGTCCATTCTCATGTTACGCAGCATGTTTGAGCTTCAGCATGAGCCAATGAGGTTCATTCTCGTGTTACGCAGCACGTTTGAGCTTAAGCAAGAACCAATGAGGTTCATTCTCGTGTTACGCATCACGTTTGAGCTTAAGCAAGAACCAATGGGGTTAATTCTCGTGTTACGCATCACGTTTGAGCTTAAGCAAGAACCAATGAGGTTAATTCTCGTGTTACGCATCACGTTTGAGCTTCAGCAAGAACCAATGAGGTTCATTCTCGTGTTACCTAGCACATTTGAGCTTCCGTGAGAACCAATGAGGTCCATTCTCATGTTACGCAGCATGTTTGAGCTTCAGCATGAGCCAATGAGGTTCATTCTCGTGTTACGCAGCACGTTTGAGCTTAAGCAAGAACCAATGGGGTTAATTCTCGTGTTACGCATCACGTTTGAGCTTCAGCAAGAACCAATGAGGTTCATTCTCGTGTTACCTAGCACATTTGAGCTTCCGTGAGAACCAATGAGGTCCATTCTCATGTTACGCAGCATGTTTGAGCTTCAGCATGAGCCAATGAGGTTCATTCTCGTGTTACGCAGCACGTTTGAGCTTAAGCAAGAACCAATGAGGTTCATTCTGGTGTTACGCAGCACGTTTGAGCTTCAGCAAGAACCAATGAGGTTCATTCTCGTGTTACGCAGCACATTTGAGCTTCCGTGAGAACCAATGAGGTCCATTCTCATGTTACGCATCACGTTTGAGCTTCAGCAAGAACCAATGAGGTTCATTCTCGTGTTACGCAGCACGTTTGAGCTTCAGCAAGAACCAATGAGGTTCATTCTCGTGTTACGCAGCATGTTTGAGCCTCCGTAAGAACCAATGAGGTCCATTCTCGTGTTACGCAGCACGTTTGAGCTTCAGCAAGAACCAATGAGGTTCATTCTCGTGTTACGCATCACGTTTGAGCTTCAGCAAGAACCAATGAGGTTCATTCTCGTGTTACGCATCACGTTTGAGCTTAAGCAAGAACCAATGAGGTCCATTCTCGTGTTACGCAGCACGTTTGAGCTTCAGCGAGAACCAGTGAGGTTCATTCTCGTGTTACGCATCACGTTTGAGCTTCAGCAAGAACCAATGAGGTTCATTCTCGTGTTACGCATCACGTTTGAGCTTCAGCAAGAACCAATGAGGTTCATTCTCGTGTTACGCAGCACGTTTGAGCTTCAGCAATAACCAGTGCGGTTCATTCTCGTGTTACGCATCACGTTTGAGCTTCAGCAATAACCAGTGCGGTTCATTCTCATGTTACGCAGCACGTTTGAGCTTCAGCAAGAACCAATGAGGTCCATTCTCGTGTTACGCATCACGTTTGAGCTTCAGCAAGAACCAATGAGGTTCATTCTTGTGTTACGCATCACGTTTGAGCTTCAGCAAGAACCAATGAGGTTCATTCTCGTGTTACGCATCACGTTTGAGCTTCAGCAAGAACCAGTGAGGTTCATTCTCGTGTTACGCAGCACGTTTGAGCTTCCGTGAGAACCAATGAGGTCCTCTGTCGTGACTCTGGACCGACTCGATCACATGATCCGCTCTGTGCTCTCGTGTCTCTGGACCGACTCGATCACATGATCCGCTCAGTGCTGTCGTGACTCTGGACCGACTCGATCACATGATCCGCTCAGTGCTGTCGTGACTCTGGACCGACTCGATCACATGATCCGCTCTGTGCTGTCTTTACTCTGGACCAGAGCTGCGGCAGTTCACTGACACTAACATGAAACCAGACTTCTGATCTGGTTATAGTCTGGTTATATCTGGTTATAGACCCCTATATAGTGCGCTGTCTGATCGTTCCCTATCCCCTATATAGTGCACTGTCTGATCGTTCCCTATCCCCTATATAGTGCACTGTCTGATCGTTCCCTATCCCCTATATAGTGCACTGTCTGATCATTCCCTATCCCCTATATAGTGCGCTGTCTGATCGTTCCCTATCCCTTATATAGTGCGCTGTCTAATCGTTCCCTATCCCCTATATAGTGTGCTGTCTGATCGTTCCCTATCCCCTATATAGTGTACTGTCTGATCGTTCCCTATCCCTTATATAGTGCGCTGTCTAATCGTTCCCTATCCCCTATATAGTGTGCTGTCTGATCGTTCCCTATCCCCTATATAGTGTACTGTCTGATCGTTCCCTATCCCTTATATAGTGCACTGTCTGATCGTTCCCTATATAGTGTACTGTCTGATGGTTCCCTATCCCCTATATAGTGCACTGTCTGATCGTTCCCTATCCCCTATATAGTGCACTGTCTGATGGTTCCCTATCCCCTATATAGTGCACTGTCTGATCATTCCCTATCCCCTATATAGTGCGCTGTCTGATCGTTCCCTATCCCTTATATAGTGCGCTGTCTAATCGTTCCCTATCCCCTATATAGTGTGCTGTCTGATGGTTCCCTATCCCTTATATAGTGCACTGTCTGATCGTTCCCTATCCCCTATATAGTGCACTGTCTGATGGTTCCCTATCCACTATATAGTGTACTGTCTAATCGTTCCCTATCTCCTATATAGTGCACTGTCTGATCGTTCCCTATCCCCTATATAGTGCACTGTCTGATCGTTCCCTATCCCCTATATAGTGCACTATGTGCCATGTAGAAAACAGTAAATGTGTGAACAAGTGACCGATTTTATCTGCAGCTTCAGTGTCTGTTTATAATGTAGGGGTGGGGCTTCAGATTCTAGAAAGCATTTGATTGGACTGAAAATCTGATGAGAAGTTGAAGTGCAGAGTGATGTCATCCAAATCATTGATTCCTATTGGTGGAGGTGAGAGACTGTAAGTTTTGAACGCTTATATCTTCTAAATGTGAATTTTGTCATTGTTTTGGAGCGCACTAGCTTATAGATAACAGTAACATATTCATACTAAAAGCCCAAAAACTTCAATTTTGATTCCATGGGGACTTTAAAATGCATCTTCATGTATTTTTCATTAAAGGCTGTTTCTATGGGTACAGATTAGATTTCAATTTTTTTGTTATATGAAGTTCACATTAGAACTGTATCAGAAACTTTTCCCACACCTTCATTTATTTTTGCTCATTTTTAAATGCCTTGTGCATAGATGTTTCTGAAAACATTCCAGATTTTCAATGTATTTTTGGACCCAACACTGCTTTATTTGCCCATTAAACACTCTTCATCATCATCATCAGTTGAAAGGATGTTTTCTGGATATCACTGTCAGTTGTCAAACGAATCTCCGTGCGGATCATCACAGGGAATCTGACCCACTTCTGCTTTTCCTCTCACAGACAGCAACAGTAAAATCCATAAATTAAAGAAATTAACTGATGGAAACTAAAACACCCAGGGCGACTTTTGTAAGTTGTTTAAATCTTTAAACTTACAACATCTTCTGCACACTTCTGTAATTGAACGTACTGCAGGCGTGTTGTATTAATGAAGGAGAAACTACAAACCGCATTCCTTCTCTGTTTGCACGTCCTGAGCAAAGCGCTTTCTGGCCCCGGGCCGAGTGTTCTCCCGCTGATCTGTGGAGTGTGTGTCTGATACCTGGAGGATTGCGCAGGTTGCCTTATTTTGTAATCAATTAAGCAGTTGTTTTGAACAAATAATCTTGTTTTATGTATTTCAGATGTTATAGGATTATCACTTCAGATCAATGCAACTATTGCCATAAGCACTACAGAACACTGCCAAAGCATTATATTTTATTATTAATACAGGAAACACACTGTAAAAATATTGTTGCAATTAGTTATCACAACTTAAAAATGTGTGTTAGAATAACTTTGCTGGATTTAACTAGTTGAGAGAACTCAAATATCCAAGTTGTCGCTTAATACAACTCCACATTTTAAGTTGACTAAACATAACATTTTAAAGGTGCAGTGTGTAGTATTTATGAGGATCTATTAACAGAAATACAATATAATGTACATAACTATGTTTTCAGTGGTGTATAAAGACCTTACATAATGAACTGTTATGTTTTTATTACCTCAGAATGAGCCGTTTCTATCTACACACACCGCGGGTCCCCTTACAGTGAAGTCGCCGTCATGTTTCTACAGTAGCCCTAAAGGGACAAACTTCTCTACAGAGCGCTAGTCACTCTCTGCTCTCTCCGACGACGACATTTTTGTCCTGTGTCGGCCGCCGTAGCTTCTCTATGCGCTCCGAAAGGGAGGGGTGAGCGGTGGGCGGTTGCAATTCACAACCTCACCACTAGATGCCGCTAAAATTTACACACTGCACCTTTAAGGCAGCATGAACACTTTAAGTAGAAACAACGATTTTGTTACATTGTACAGAATGCAATTTGACTTTTTCATCTTCAGAACAAAATGAATTCATTTTAACTTGCAATGTTGAAAAATCAAGAAAAAATGCAATTACAAATATAAGGCTGAACGATGTTTGAGAAGTATTGTTTGCTTTAATATTTCTGATATATTTACAGGTTCCGTTGTGACAACTTACCCCATGTAGTGTGACCACATGTGTCTCTATTGGGGCATGTTGTCACAAAAGGTCAACATGACCTTTCAGTAGTACTTTGTAAATGTTCAATAGTATTTTTGTACGTGAGACTTTAAAGGGGGGGGGGTCTAATGCTATTTCATGCATTCTGACTTATTTACACTGTTAAAGAGTTGATTCTCATGCTAAACATGGACAAAATGTCAAAAAACGAGTTGGACGTATGACGGAGTATTTCTGACATTTAAACATGACCTTTCGGTAGTATTTTGTAAATGTTCATTAGCATTTTTGTACTTGAGACATTAATATTTGTGTGTAAAATGTGACAACTAGCTATAATTATTCTATATTACTTTATTTTATTCTATATATTCTGCTTATTGGAAATCAGGATGAACCATTCTTCATTCTTTTACTGTAATAATTATATTTTATTTTTTATATAAGTATATTTTATTAATAATACAGGAAACACCAGTGCTAGTTGTTTGCTTTAATATTTCAAAAATTATTTGCAGGTTCCACTGTGACAACTTACCCCATCTAGTGGGACCACATGTGTCGCTATTGGGGCATGTTGTCACAAAAGGTTACCATGACATTTCAATAGTATTTTTGTACTTGAGACATTAATATTTGTGTATAATTATTCTATAATATTTTATTTTATTCTGTATATTCTGCTTATTGGAAATCAGGATGAAGCATCTTTCTGTTTTTTTTCCACCATTATTTTACTGTAATAATTATATTTTATTTTTTATATAATTATATTTTATTATTAATACAGGAAACAGGAAAAAGTCAACATTTCAGTAGTATTTTGTAAATGTTCATTAGTATTTTTGTACTTGCGACATTAATATTTGTGTCTAAAATGTGACAACTAGCTATAATTATTATATAATACTTTATTTTATTTATTCTATATATTCTGCTTATTGGAAATCAGGATGAACCATCTTTCATTCTTTTATTGTAATAATTATATTTTATTATTTATTATTAATACAGGACACACCAGTGCTAGTTGTTCACTTTAATATTTCTGATATATTTGCAGGTTCCACTGTGACCGCTTACCCCATGTATTGTGACCACATGTGTCGCTATTGGGGCATGTTGTCACAAAGGTCACCATGCGTGCAATGAATTCAGTTGTGATTTATAAATGTTCGATAGTATTTTTGTACTCAAGATGACAACTAGCAATAATTATTCTGTATTACTTTATTTTATTCTATATATTCTGCTTATTGGAAATCAGGATGAACCATACTCCATTCTTTTACTAAATAAAATGAACCATAATATACTAATCACTTCTATATGAAATTGTCTTTCTGTAATTCGTCCAAACGGACACTGGTGGGCGCCAAACATCATGAAAAGCCTCAGTTCTGCATGCGAGACCTACAGTAATTATGGGTCTCAGCGCAACATCAATTATTCACACTTATTTACACGCAAATAAACAAACATTCAGATAAATAAATAATCGAGTACCTGCGCGGGGAACGCGGAGCCGCTGCGCGCTGCCGATGCCCAACACAACTGTCTTTATTTGTTTGCCTGCTGTTAAATAAATGAGAATCTAGAAGTGTAAGATCGCGCTTGTGTGGGTTTAAACTGACGTTGCGCGCGTCTGCCCTGAGAGATCCTGGAGCAGACATCTCCATCTAGCCGTGCGCAATAATTGAAATGGCGCATTTGGCTGCGGGCGGACTGCGAGGGCGCGCAGTGAATGATGTCCAGACGTCATTTGCTTTTAATGGCCTCCAGGAAATTTGCCATTACAATTCTCACAGACATTAGAGCAAAGAGAGGAGCGCGGGGAAACGCGCCGCATGCATGAGCACCGCGTCCAGATCCTGATTTTTGTTGCTTTGTTAAAAAAAGAATACGCGTCTTTTATCGCCACTTTATCAACAAGTTCCAGTGCGCCTCCTGCTCGAGCTAGAGAGACTTTTACTCGTTCAGGGAAGGAAAATGTGTTGCCTTTGCGAAAGAGCCTGGGGGAATATTACATCAGACGAAATGACAATGATTAAAATCAGCCTTTCTGCCTCTCCAAAGTCTCAGGAACGGCGCGGTGACACTTGCCTGATGCATAAACCGTTATACGCTGAACTTTAAACCCTCGCCAGCTATTTTTACTTTGCGAAAGAGCGCGAGCTCGGCTAAATAATCGAGGGGAATATCAGGTTTGCATCTGTTCCAATGAGTCTGCTCGGGTTTGAGTTAATTGTCCTCTAATCCTGTGGCCCCAGAGGCGTTTGCGCAGCCTGGAGCCAGAATTCTTCTTTCGGCTCTGCTCTGATTTAGAGACGGATTATTGGCTTCCTTCTGCCCATAAGCAAAGCAGCAGATTCAGCGTGGCCAAAAAAGACCGTGGCGAGGCTGATATACGCGTGTATTAAGAGAAATAAGAAGATCAAGAGGGGGAAGGAGAGCTCTGGTCTCCTGGAGAAGGTAAGACAGTCCTGCGCGCGTTTGCGCTCGAGCTCTGAACGCGTCCAGACCACAGCAGCGCAGCTCGTTATAGTCACACACATCTATCTATGGCGTGTTTTAACGCAGTTTGACGCGGTTTTCAATCCGGACAGGAAGAGAATAGCTCGATCGGATAGAAACTTGCAAAACCTTCATCTGGGAGCAGATTGAACCGGACTCGGATCGCGATTCGGACACCTACGATGTTTGAAACGGTACCATTTCCAATTAAATCTCATCTCAATGTAGAGTAGATGATTAGTATGATGGTGCTTTTGTGTTTTATCTAGAATGACTGCAACGCCGCGTAAACGCGACGCGTCCTCAAAAAAAAAAAAAAAAAAAACGCATTTACGCATCAATGTCCTGTGAGATATTCCAAGCTTTTCTGATTCTCTAACCTTATTAAACACCCTCTAGCCATCGAGAACCTGTGTTATTAGCAGGATATGCCTCATACCTGAAGCTTTATCGCTGTGAGAGAGACGCCATGTTGTGAAATGATCTGAATTGAAGTTTTAACCCGTAGGGCACCGAAGTGAAACTGGAGAAAGAAACCAGGAAACGCGTTGCGTTCGTTGATTTCACTGCATGTGTAAGTTTCATTGAACGTCTGCGGTTTGTTCCAACATTACGCGTTGAAACTAAACGCGTTTATTTGGTAGGAAAAGCGACGAAACGTTCCAAAGTTTGACTTAAACTAGCTGGAGATAGTCCAAGCTTGTATACCAGTTCAATGTGGTCAAGGTGGTTTTGGGACAACTACCTAAAAGTTTCTCCTCAAACATTAGTACAGTATTTTTTGGGAACCAATTCAGGTGCCGTGAACTAATATCCCTGAACATTGCAGGAAGGTTTTTTGTATGACAACAATATATGTTTTATTTTATATATAATTATAAACCATCAGATCAGGGCATGGAGTGTTTTAGGGTCATGAACATGAGTTTGTGTGACATTTAAGCTTGACCATCTTTAACAATGTAGTATACTTTTACTCTTCTACTTGGTCCCTCACTTTAACAAAGAGAGCGAGAGAGAGAGAGAGAGAAGGAGAAAGAAGGGGTAAATCCACTATTCCCTCGGCATTAATATCTGGGCTTTTGGTTACAATGCCCGTAGCTATATGGAGATGAGGGATGGCTTCATATGCCAAAACGTCTTAAGTCTTTTTTTTTTTTTTCAATGGAATCTGTAATGTATCATCTTGCCTGTGTATTAAATGAACATTAGTGCTCAGGGCTTGGTGGCAACACCCTGGAAAAATTCTGCCGTCTGCCTTCAGCGCATTGCCTCCAGCACTGGAGCTGAGCACAGCCCATAACAACCGCCTTCTGTTTACCATGTATGGGTAAAATAACTGCCGCAAAATGAGCCACTGCATGGAAGAACTTGTCGTTGAAATCCCTTTGAACTGCAGGTTCACAATGAAGCAGTCTTTATGACAACTGGAATATGTTAAGTCGTATTTCCATGGGCATTGTGAGGTAAAGTTTTGACGTGTACAAGCAAGCCTTTAAGTTCAAAACAGAGGTAAAGTTAAATAAAAGGCTTACTTTTCATTAGACGTGAGTAAGAATACACAAGGTTTGTGTGTGAACGTTCTTTGATTCGAATTTGGAGATTCGTGCATTTGAGCATTTGCACTAGTACGTGTGAAATACGTCAAAACATCACCAATGCATTCATTTAGCAGATGCTTTTATGCAAACTGACTTAAAATTAAGGACCACTGTATGAGAAATGCGCTCCTAAAAGCACCAGAACAGAGATGAGACTAGAGTAGAAGAGTCGTTTAAGATTGTGCATGAGCAATTGCAAATTGTGCATTGAATTGCTCGGTTGTGCACGAGAAAACGCAGTAAAACGTCACACCGAACCTTTACGTTGGCATGCATTCGTTTAGCAGATGCTTTTATGCAAACTGACTTAAAAATAAGGACCAATGTAATAAGTGCAATGAGAAATGCTGCAATCCAAAGTTTCACAATTGCTCTGAAAAGCACTAGAACTAGAGTAGAAGAGTCGTTTAAGATTGTGCATGAACAATTGATAAATGTGCATTGAATTGCTCGGTTGTGCACAAGAGAAAACACAGTAAAACGTCACACCAAACCTTTACGTTGGCATGCATTCATTTAGCAGATGCTTTTATGTAAATTGACTTGAAAATAAGGACCACTGTAATAAGTGCTATGAGAAATGCTTTCAAAATTGCTCCGAAAATAGTTAGAACAGAGATGAGACTAGAGTAGAAGAGTCATTTAAGATTGTGCATGAACAATTGCAAATTGTGCATTGAATTGCTCGGTTGTGCACAAGAGAAAACGCAGTAAAACGTCACACCAAACCTTTACGTTGGCATGCATTCATTTAGCAGATGTTTTTATGCAAACTGACTTAAAAATAAGGACCAATGTAATAAGTGCAATGAGAAATGCTGCAATCCAAAGTTTCAACATTGCTCCGAAAAGCACTAGAACAGAAATGAGACTAGAGTAGAAGAGTCGTTTAAGATTGTGCATTGAATTGCTCAGTCGTGCACAGAGAAAACACAATAAAAAGTGCCTTATCAGAGGCAGCGAGGGAAGATCCTTCCATCCTGGAGATCCAGTGCTGGTGGAAGTTGAGTGATTTTCAACATCAGTGATGCCTGGAATTCCACGTGAACGCGCACAATGCCCTCGTTTCCCAAATGTTCAGATTGGTTGCCGAGGTGTCGGAGGATATCACATCTAGCACATAACACGACCTTTAATTAGAAACTTGCCGTTTTTTTCCCTCCTCTCTCCCATCCCCGGAGGCGAACACCTCGCGTATCTCTCTCACTCTCCCTCTCTCTGCAGTGTTAATAAACATCCTCGTATCCTGCCCTCGGGCGGCACCAGTGAAAAGATGCAAACATACTTCATTAGAGCTGTGGCAATAATTTGTAAGCTAAATATGCGACGGGGCAGATGAGAAAACGATCTGATAAGTCTCGCACAGGCGCTCAAGGTGGGAGAGACACTAACGCACTGTGAAGGCGCATCAGCAGCAGCATCATCTCTCCATGGCTTTCCCGTTTGTCTGCTTCCAGGAAGGGAGAAGCATGTCACGCCTGTCTCTGACCCGGTCTCCGGTCTCTCCTCTGGCCGCGCAGGGGATTCCACTGCCGGCTCAGCTCACCAAAGCCAACGCGCCCGTGCACATCGACGTGGGTGGCCACATGTACACCAGCAGCCTGGCGACCCTCACCAAATACCCAGACTCACGGTAAGACCCCTGGCCTCTCCGTCCTGTTACGTAAAAGTGTACAGTCAGCAGTGCAATGATACAGATGCTTTTTAATGGCTTTTTGAGGGTGTGCAAATGTACCTTGGCGAGATTATTTTTGCATTATAGAAACCATTAAGAACTGTTATAATCATTTTGCTTGAAGTACAACAAAGTCTGACAGCTTTCACTCTTAGAAAAAAGAGTTCTTTATAGAACTCTAGGGTTCCTGCCTCAATTTTAAAGGGTTATTTCAAGTTTTTAGTATGTTTATGGGCTGCTTAATTCATCAGATTTAATTACAATTAAAAATTAATTAGAACTAAATGCATAAAATGGTCACATGATAAAAGGTTCTATACATGAAGCGCCTGACGGAAGGTTCTATATGGAACTGAGTGCTCATTTAAACCTGTTTTATTCAAACCTGAACATGTTTGTGTTTGTGTAGCTCCAGTGCTGCACCATGTCACACCAAATACTGAGACATTCACAAATTCATCTGCATTTTGGTTATGCTGATCATCTTCAGTGAAGCTTTAGTATTAAATTAGAGATGGTAAAATTCCTCAGTTCTCCCAGACTCTAGAGTGTTTGATGCTGTTTACTCAATTAGAGGGTAATTATGTGTTCTGATGACGTCTGACTAATCCATGGATATGATCATATTCCCTGTCACTTGCTCTGTGACTTTATTAGGAGACAGACAGAATTGTAAGCGCTCATGGACTGTAATCATTGCTTTCATCATCACAGAGTGAGATTAATTCTGATTTCATAACACTGGAATAACTTGTTTGAACGTTTAGAGTCTTGGATTGCATTGCACTTTGATCAGATGATCTGAATCACAATAGAAGTTTATTTTTAGTTTGATGAGTGAGCATTTTGAGTGTTTGCGCCAATGGTTTTTATTGTTGCTATTATAGTTTATGTGAGTTTTGCCATTTTTATGTTGCGATTGCTTGTGTTTTAATTGGCAAAGCAGTGGTTATGAAGTAAATAACATTAAGCATATTCTATTCTGTTTGTTTGTTCACTTAAGTCATACATAAAGATGTCTAAATGTCATTGCTTTAGACACATAATATCAAATTGAGTGTCTGCTCAAATGCTGCATGAACTTTAGTTTTCTTCATCATTTTGGAATGATGCTTCATTGATTTTTAATTGATTGATTTTTAGTGGATGTATGAAGTCCAGTTCACAGTTTTTTTCTTGATTTTCAACACTAGATCTGTTGTTTTATTGTTTCAAACCATGCAAACATACATCAAAAGTTCTGCACAACTGTGATAATAATCATAAATGTTTCTTGAGCAGCAAATCATCATATTAGAATGATTTCTGAAGGGTCATGTGACACTGAAGACTGGAGTAATGATGATAAATTCAGCTTTGATCACAGGATATAAATTACACTTTACTATATATTCACATAGAGAACAGCTGTTTTACATTGTAATAATATATCAGATTTTTTCTGTATTTTTGATCAGATTAATGCAACCTATGGTGAGCAGAAGAGACTTCTTTCAAAAACATTAAAAAATCTTACAGATGCCCAACTTTTGAATGGTAGTGTGCATGTAATGCAATGATATTAAGTGTATCTTAAGTGTCCAAATACTTTTTGAAGCAACTTTTGAGTCCGCACACATTATCTCCCACGTTCACTGATCACACTGACAAGTGGGAAACCCACTCATGGATGCAAACACACACACACACACAGTTAAAGAAACGCTCTCCCGGCCCTCCGCCTCAGAGGCCGAGCTGACAGCTAAGAGAGTCCAGTTAAAGAAGCTTAAGTTGATGGTGTCTTTTAATAGATTGATCCCTTAATAATGCAGAGCGGGAAAAGAAACTCGCTCTATAACTAATGTGTGAACATTCATCTCCCTCCAGCTCAGTCTGCTGAAGTGACAGGACATATGAAAGTTTCATGCTCATTCTGTGGGGTCTTTCTAACAGACATCGCGTTGTGATCGTGAGCTCATATCACAATGGCTCATACTGGAATTATTGCACAAAATATGTACAATAGATAATCAAATGTTTAGCTTGAGACAGTGAGACAAATCTGTTGACCTGCATGACTTTTAGGTATTACTTGATTTTTAAATATATGAATAATGCTTCAAGAAAGGAAAAAGTGACACAAGGTTTTGCATGTTTGAAACAGAACTCGGTCCGTTTCAAGCCAGCCAATCACAAGTGTTCAGTGCTAAATTTAGGGTGCAAAAGTATTTTTTGACTCACTCAAAATACATATGTGATCAGATTTGTTGTGTAATATTAATGCATTCTGTCAATCTCACCTGTCAATCGTGTGCCTAAGTACAAACATTGTGTTTTGTACTATAACGTATATTATTTCAGTTAATTTAGTATATTTGACTGTGTATATATATATATTTGTAGAAAATATAATTTCTTATTTTTATGATTTCAGAATTGACTAACTAGCTGTCTGTTAACTCTAAAATTCTAGAAATAATTTTTATGCATCCTGCACCTGCCTACTCACCCGCCAATCATTATTTTTTAAATAATATTTTCAGTTAATTTAGTATTTATGATTGCATATATATATATATATAAACTTTTTATTCATCAAAGAATCCTGAAAAGAATATCACAGGTTATAAAAAAAATTATAAATCATCATATTAGAATGATTTCTGAAGGATCATGTGACACTGAAGACTGGAGTAATGATGATAAATTCAGCTTTGAATCACAGAAATAAATTATATTTTTAAGTATATTAAAATAGAAAATCATTATTTTAAATTGTAATAATATTTCACAATATTACTGTTTGTTTTGTATTTTTAATCAAATAAATGCAGGCTTGATGAGCATAAAATACTTCTTTCAAAAACATTAAAAATGGTTGTTTCCAAACTTTTGACCGGTACTGTATATATATATATATATATATATTTGTAAAAAATATTTTTTATTTTTACAATTTCAGAGTTGATTTACTAGCAGTGTGTTAACTCTGAAATCATAAAAATAAAAATGAATGAATTGTAACGCATCCTGGACCTACTGACCTGTCAATCATGCATGCAATCGCATATTTTGTATATTTGCATATTTTACGTCTTGTGCATATCTTTGTTTAGGGCTTTTCCATATTTTTCGGCTCAGATGTTTATGCTGCACATGCAGTGACACCCGTCGTTTGCTTTGGATCAATAGCAGATGAGAACAGGACCTCAGTGTCGGGTCAGGCTGGTGTAGATCTCTCTTCTACAGGAAGTGGAGACCGTCTGACAGGAAGTGTGTGTCTGAGCCCTCATGCCCACCAGCGGCAGGACAGAGAGAGCGGTTCACCTGCTGGAGGTGACGGAGCCGCTGAAACAGACACACTGTCAGTCAGTCAGTACTGAGTGGTTCACCTTTGAGTGTTTAATAAATTAAACTTCTTCAAATTGGTTTACATGTATAAACAATTCTTATTTCCCAGAATACAGATCTGATTATGGCCTTGATCAGCCTTCAAGTGGGTTTTATTATCACATGTTCACACAGACGTCACTGAATCACGGCTGATTATTCTTCAAACAGAGGAACTTTTCCATTACCAACAATATTTTTAAAGAAAAAATATTTTAGAATTCTACCTTAAAAGTTTATATTATTAATAACTTGAAACATTTTATTTACATGTAAGCATTTAGCCGACACTTTAATTGCATCTTTAAGTACATTTTCATAATTGTTAAGAGTGTTGAAAGGTTAAAATCAGGAGAATTAAACTTTGTGCCTTCCTTACATACCTCATTTTTTAATTATATTTTCAGTTAATTGAGTATTTGAGTATATTATATACAGTATATATATATATATATATATATATATATATATATATATATATATACATCATTTTTTTATTTTTGATGATTTTAGAGTTAAGTTAGTATATTTTTATATGTACAAAAATATATTTTTAAGACTTCAGTTAACTCTGAAATTAGAAAAAATAAAAAATAGATTTTTTTTTCATTAAAAATAAAAAAATACTTATTCTTATGATTTCAGAGTTACCTATGTGAAAAATACATATTTTGAAATTTACAAAAATTTAATTTTTTTAGACTTAAGTTAACATAAATTATACAAATAAAAGTGTTTTTTTTTTTAATTAAAAATATCCTTTTTTATTCTTATGATTTCAGAGTTAACTAGCTGGATATATTTTTAAAATTACTAAAAATTATTTTTTAGACAAGTTAATTTATATTAGACAATATAAATTATAATATATATATATATATATATCCTGTTTTTATTCTTATGATTTTAGATACCTGGCTAGCAGTCTGTCTGTTGACTGATTTTTTTAATTTACAAAATTTTTAAGACTTCAGTTAACTGAAATTATATTAAAAAAAAAAAAAAAAATTAAATTAAAAATATGCTTTTTTATTCTTATGATTTCAGAGTTAACTAGCTAGCAGTCTGTCTGACTGAAATCATGAAAAATATTTCTTTTAAAATTTACATAAATATATTTTTAAGAATTCAGTTGACACTGAAGTTATATAAAAATGTATATATATTTTTTGTTTATTATTAAAAATATCCTTTTTTATTCTTATGGTTTCGGAGTAGAGTGCTAACTAACTAACCAGCTTTTTCACAAAAAAGTGAAAAATGTATACTCAAATCCAGATGAAGGTTGATCAAGGCCAGATCTTTATTCAGGACATGATAAATATTTCAACACACATAATTCATAAGTTGAAGAAGTTTCATTTTTCAAGATTTCGAGCAGTCAAAAGTGCCTCTAATTGAAGAATCGCCCTCATACGTCACACACCAACTGAACTCGCTCTCAAAATCCAGTCACTTTGGTTCCAGAAACCGGTTTTCTCTCGCTATCACAGTCAAAGTGTGTGAACAGAAGCGTATTTACTGCTCTGAATCAGACTGACAACCGTATTCCCTGCTGTGTGAACGAAGCCAGAGAGAGATTTAGAGGAAAAGGAGGACACGAGAGAGAGAGAGAGACGGGTGGGGGGAGAGGAGGAAGAAAAGAAAAACAGGCAGCATTTTAATTGCTTTTTAAAAAAAGTGCAGATGAAAAACAGTGTTTGCCTGGAGGGGCATGGTGAAATTCTAGCTGGAAGAATTGCAAGACCATATGAGAAAGGACGACCGCAGGCGCTACAGGGAGATGAGTATTGGTTTTTTATAAAGCATTTTGCATCGATTTCCAAAGGGGGGGAATAGACGGAGAGAGAAAGAGAGAAGGAAACAAAACAAGAGCTTTAGAAAGTGCATAAGGTGACGAGACTTGAGCGGAAGAGTGTATGAATTACGCCGTGCATTAAACGTTATGAAGACAAGTCTGTAGATACACACACCTGGCAGAGCTCAATGAATGTGTTTGTGTTAGCAAATCAATTCCTTACGCTGAGTCTACAATAAACGCTTTGACAGGGCTGGGCCCTGATTTTCTTTGTGGTTATGCAGAGCCGTCAGCTGATCCAGGAACTGTAGCCACGATTAAAGAGAGATTGCATCGGCGCGGCGATAGCGCTGTTGCTCAGCCTAGGAACGGAAGGAAATGCTGATCCTATCAGAGTTCATAAAGAGAACTGAACCACAGAAAGATGAAGATATTTCCAGGTATCCAGTGTGTCGGACGCAGAATGAGACGTTTATGATCTTTAGTGTTGGCATGTGGTGTATGATGCAGTTAAAAGATGTCAGATATTAGTAGATTAGCAGAAGAATGTGTTATAATGTATTGAGATGGACACTCAAACTCTGTTCCCAAACCTAGTGAGCTGCCTACATAGGGAACCTCACAAGTGACTGATTTGATTTTTGATTTTACTCTAATAAGCAACAAAATAAGTATAAGATGAAAAACGCTTTAGTTTAGGGTCCAGTTCTCACTATTAACTAGTTGTTTATCATCATGCATATTACTAGGATACTGATAGCACATATTAATGCATGACCATATTCTACATCCCTTAATCCTACATAAAAAATAGATTTTTTATTCTTATGATTCCAGAGTTTAGTTAGCAGTCTGTTGACTGAAATCATGGAAAATATTTTTTATATTTACAAAAATATGTTTTTAAGACCAGTTGGTTGAAATTCTAAAAATAAAAAATAGATTTTTTTTAATTAAAAATATTTTTTTTTATTCTTATGATTTCAGAGTTACCTAGTTTTATCATGAAAAATATATATATTTTAAAATTTAAAAACATAAATTTTTTTTAGACTTAAGTTAACAAATTATAAAAATAAAAATTAGATTTTTTTAAAATTAAAAATATCCTTTTTTATTCTTATGATTTCAGAGTTAACTAGCTAGCAGTCTGTCTGACTGAAATCATGAAAAATATTTTTTTTAATTTACAAAAATATATTTTTAAGACTTTGGTTAACTCTGAAATTATAAAAATAAAAAAATAGATTTTTTTTAATTAAAAATATTTTCTATTCTTATGATTTCAGAGTTAACTAGCTAGCATTCTGTCTGACTGAAATCATGAAAAATATTTTTTTTAATATTTACAATAATATATTTTTAAAACCAGTTAACTCTGTAAATATAAACAATATATATATATTATATATAAAATATATACTTTTTTTATTCTAAAACTACCTTACTAACCATTAATAAGCAGTAATTAGGAGTTTATTGAGGCAAAAGTTGTATTTAATAGTTATTTAATAGTGAGAATTGGACCCTAAACTAAAAAAAATATTTTTTTTTATGGTTGCATTTCACAGTTCATATGATTTCATAGTTAACTTACTGCTATAGCTAACTTGTGTTTGGCCAAGTTTTTCAAAGCTTTTTCTCAAAAAAGTGAAATAGTTAGTAGATTAATAAAAGAATGTCTTAGTAATGTTTGCATTTTTTATCTGGTGATGGACACACAAACTCTGTTCCAAAACCAAGTGATTAAAATGATATTAAGCCTCTGGTACTGTTCATTTTTGACCAAAAAAGTTACATTTTGTTTTTTTATTTTTTTATTTTTTACTTCATTGGAATGGTACAAAACTTGGTAAAGGTTTTGGCACTTGCTGTGTGAACACACAAATCATGGACATTTGAAAAGGTTAAATGGTCCTGAGAAAATAGTCACACTTGTATTGTTCTCAGTTAAAAATTGAACGGATTGGAAATGATTGGAAGACGAATTTAACCCAACCGTTTGGTACTGCACACACACACACACACACACACAAATTCTTACTGAAAGCTCATTTTTTGAGATATCATCCTCAAATTTGGAACCCAGCTTGTTTAGATTTATGGCTTTGATTCTCTCACAGTTTTAAAGTAAAACGTGTTTTGGAAAATATATATTTCACATAAAAATTATGAAAATTATATTTTTGTGCATTTTTCATAACAGTAAATGTAAAATTGTATAACTTTTTTCAAGTTCACGTTTTTACACTTTTTTCACTTCAGCAATGCTCTTCCAAGTGTCTTTAAAAAGTGTGCTCCAAAACGATTTATGGCAGTTTAAGTTAGAAAATTAAATTTTCAGATCCATGCTCAAAACGACCACGTAAATATAATTTAGTACCATTAAAAACCCCTAAAAATATGAAGTAAAAAACATTATCGAACTGAAATGTAGTACAATCATTTCATTGAAATAATAAAAAAACTGTCATTTTTGACCAACACGTGATCAGAACCAGAGGGTTAAAATATTCCTCAAATAAGAAAGAAAAAAAGGGTCTTCGAATTGCTGCAAAAACACCTTTAATTTGATCTTCTTTTTTTGTGAAAAACTTTTGCTTGCAAACTGCGCTTGTGCTGTCTTTCGTTCATATAAATGACAAAATACATTAAGTATTTAAGTGTGATGCAAATGCCTAAGATGTTTTGAGGAGACTGTAAAAGTACAAAGCTGAAGAAAACAAAAGCAAGAAGTGAAGAAGAGAGAGATAGAGACTGTGTCCATCCTTCCATCACTAAAGGGAACATTCTCACAAAGTTATGAACAAACGTTCTTCCAGTAACGTTAATAGAACGTTCATTCAAAGTTATCTGGTTTTTACACATCATTAATGGAGTGCATTTTCTGAAATGTTTCAGTTTGTCTAATGCTTTTTTTAAATGTAACTTGTTTCGGAATGTTCAGAGAACATTCAAATGTAACAATCCCTTGATGTTTGAAGAATGATGAAATGGAATGTTTCCTTAACGTTCACGCAACCAAGAAAAATGTTAAAAAAATTGACATTTTCAAACAATGTTTTCATAACTTAATGGGAACGTTAGCACAACGTTCTTAGAACATAGTTTACAATGCTGGGAGACTCGTGTGTTCGGTCAATATTTAATGCAGGCCTCATTCCAGATCACAAAAAAGTCACCAGACTTTCACGATTCTTCAGATCTTCACGATTTGTCGCACAGGAAACGTTCAACTGCATCCCTCAAACAAACACTCATTTCTGCTGTTTGCTGAGTTAATCATGCTGATTTTAACACAGCCCCATCATTAAGCACTCTAGTTTACACACATAAGGCTTTCATGACTGTCTTTGTTATAGCTTGTCGTGCTTTCTGACATCATGATATTATGTGGGAGTTGTTTAATTGGCTGGTGACTGTTGAGATGATAAAACACTGAAGGGTTTCCAGCTCTGTATTAATCTCACAGTAGAGAAGGACTTGAAATGATTTTCTTAGCCACTGAAATCCGCCTAAAGCCTCTTGTTTCAGAACCGAGCGTTAATGCTTTTTTGGCTGGGCACAAAAAAAAAATGTGAAAAATAAATGCTAATTGTTTCATGCATTTAAAGGAGGCTGGCCTCACTCCACTAACTGTGTGTGTGTGTGTGTGTGTGTGTGTGTGTGTGTTAATTCTCAGGATCAGCAGGCTGTTTAACGGAACCGAGCCGATCGTTCTGGACAGTTTAAAGCAGCATTACTTCATCGACAGGGACGGAGAGATATTCCGCTATATTCTGAGCTTCCTGCGAACCTGCAAACTGCTCCTGCCGGATGACTTCAAGGTATTTAAATGAAGCATGTACTTCTGGGAAAATCACTGCACACTGCACACTATTGAACATAGTATGTGAAACAGTATGCATGCATGCCATCATAAATGCTGCATTGTTGTCAAATGCATCAAATGCATATTAATTATTGAATCATTCATCACACTGGAAATGGAAGATTGAGGTGATTACATTGCATGTTGGGATACAATACAAATTGCTCTATTTGATATTAATTGTGGTTTGCTTTTACTTTAAAAGTGCCTTTGTTTGTATACTGCACGTTCTGGTTGAATGAGTAAACAGACTGTAGAAGAAGACAGCTGCTGATGTCCGCTATAGCGCCCCTTGTGGCAATAGTGAGAATGCAATGCATTGCAAATGGCAGTCTGATGTATTTCAGGATGCACAAAATTTGACTAGCATAACTAAGTGTGTGTGTGTGTGTGTGTGTGTGTTCACATACTTGCAATCCTAAAAAAAAGACTAGTAATAACAGCTCTTTCATGTAATTCTGAGGTTTTGTTTTGTCCGGCTGCAATCACGACAAACGATCAGGGAATATTTTTGGTTGCTTGGTTTTTATTCCTGTTCTGTTTGGTAGCCCCACCCATAGTGCGATTATTATTGGTCCAAAATAGACGTACATTACCGGTCAAAAGTTTGGATACATTACTATTTTTAATGTTTTTTAAAGAAGTCTCTTCTGCTCATCAAGCCTGCATTTATTTGATCAAAAATACAGAAAAAAATGTGAAATATTATGATATTGATTTATGATTTCTGAAGGATCATGTGACACTGAAGACTGGAGTAATGACGCTGAAAATTCAGCTTTGCATCATAGAAAAGAAATATATTTTAAAGTATATTAAAATAGAAAACCATTATTTTAAATTGTAATAATATTTCACAATATTACTGTTTTTTTCTGTATCAAATAAAGGCTTGATGAGCAGAAGAGACTTCTTTAAAAAACATTCAAAATAGTAATGTTTCCAAACTTTTGACTGGTACTGTATATTTTAAGTATCAAATATGTTCTGATTGGCTGTGATTGTGCTACAGTATTTTCCTTGTATGATCAGACAAATTGTTTTCATATATCTGGACCACAGATATGACTTACTCGTTATGACCGAACACATCTGCATACGGCTGATTTATTCAATTCAGTTCAAAAGTTAATTTGCATAGCGCTTTACAGAAAATACTGTTTAGATGTTGCAAAAAATACAATGTTACATTTATCCTCATGAAGGAACTCTCCCTTCCAAATACAGGCATAACATTATGACCGGTGAAGTGAATAACACTGATTATCTCTTCATCCTGGCACCTGTTAGTGGGTGGGATATATTAGGCAGCAAGTGAACATTTTGTCCTCAAAGTTGATGTGTTAGAAGCAGGAAAAATGGGCAAGCGTAAGGATTTGAGCGAGTTTGACAAGGGCCAAATTGTGATGGCTAGACGACTGGGTCAGAGCATCTCCAAAACTGCAGCTCTTGTGGGGTGTTCCCGGTCTGCAGTGGTCAGTATCTATCAAAAGTGCTCCAAGGAAGGAACAGTGGTGAACCGGCGACAGGGTCAAGGGCGGCCAAGGCTCATTGATGCACGTGGGGAGCGAAGGCTGTACTGTACTGTAGCTCAAATTGCTCAAGAAGTTAATGCTGGTTCTGATGGAAAGGTGTCAGAATACAGACGGGTACGACAGGTCAGAGCTGTTTTGGCAGCAAAAGGGGGACCAACACAATATTAGGAAGGTGGTACTGATCGGTGTATGATGTAAACACATCACGTCTTTTAATCTTGATCTCGATTCGCTTTGTTTTTCTCTCTCAAGTCGGACAAACAACCCAATCTGGACTCATTTGATCTGATGATCAATGTGTGTGAAATCAGACAGAAATGCAAACGGCGGCCGGCGGGGTAAAGTGTGTCCTTATCTATGAGGCATCGTGACTGTCACGGCCCGCGGTGGCCTGCGTTTCGCTAAATCAATGTGAATGTGGAGCTAAAGTGAAATATGCTTTGCATCTATCAGTGAAAAAAAGCTTCATTTGTACCAGAGATTATCTGTTCAAATCAATAAAAGCGTTCTGCTGCTGGTCAGGTTTTTGTTTGTGACCACTAGAGCGATTATAAAACATTTCTTGCTTTTCGAATAACATGCACTGAGTCTCATAATAAATCAGACGAGCAAGAGTCAGTTTTGATTCCACGGTTTGTGTCACGAAGGATCTGACCTCTACATCAGCATGTGTTTGACAAAAATCAAAGAGAAATGGTCATCTCTTATACGTATTAGATGGAGACGGGGGAATATCTCTGTCTCTGTCTCTCTCTCTCTCTCACTCTGTCTGTGAGATGTTGTCTTGCCGATGGGCAACAGAGTAAGATCATTATTTTGGATCACAACAGGCCTGTCGGATCGCCTGAACATGGGAATTCGGGGTAGCCAATCGTCCGTCTTTCTATCTGCTCTCTGTTTCTTTCTTCACCTCTCTTGTATCAGGCTCTTCATCGTGTTGGAGTGTAAGAAGAGCGCTAGAGAACGAGTCCCGATGAAAACAGAGAGAGCTTCTTTTAATACCTTACCGTTCCCTCGTTCCCTCCAGCGCTGGTGCGCCGCATGCATTCTGTCATCTGCACTGTGAAGGGCAAAAGAAAAAAGCCTAACTACCTACGTATGGAGGTCAGAGACGTGTCCCAGCCAAAGTTATATATAGTTTCATATACATTTTTCCCTTATAATGTCCACTTGCAATGTTTTCGAACAATCTAAAGTTATTTTTTAAAGCGTATGTTGCAATGGATTGCATGCAGTTTAAACAATTTCTGCTTAGATTAGATGCTGAAATGTGCCATGTGAAACTCCAGACAGCAACATAGTGTTGGCCCACATCTGGTATGTGTGGAATCCACACAAATTGCTGTCTGGGTTATTGCCTGATTTTATAATAGTCAAATTTTTTTTTTTTTGTATAGTGCTTAAGCTTTAAACATCCACGTATGGAGGTTAGAGACGTGTCCCGACCAAAGTTATATATGCTTTCATATACATTTTTCCCTTTTAATGTCCACTTGCAATGTTTTCTAACAGTCTAGTTATTTTTTAAAGCTTATTGCATTGGATTGCATGCAATTTAAAAATTTTCTACCCAGATTCGTGCTGAAATGTGCCATGTGAAACCTATTGCCGTGTTTTATAATAGTCAAATTTTCAAGTCAAATTGTTGTACATAGTGCTCCATCAACGTTTGGAGGTTAGAGACGTGTCCCAACCAAAGTTATATATGCTTTCATTTACATTTTTCCCTTATAATGTCCACTTACAATGTTTTTGAACAATGAAAAATGATTTTTCAAAGCTTATATTGAATAACCATCCACGTTTGGAGGTTAGAGACGTGTCTTGGCCAGTTATATATACTTTCATCCGGCCCACATCTGGTATGTATGGATTCCACGTGTACCAGATGTGGGCCGGATCTGGGCCAACACTATGTTGCTGTCTTACATGGCACATTTCAGCATCTAAGCCCAAAATGTTCAAAATGCATGCAATCCATTGCAATATAAGCTTTAAAAAATAACTTTAAATTGTTAGAAAACATTGTAAGTGGACATTATAAGGGAAAAATGTATATGAAAGCATATATAACTTTGGTCGGGACACGTCTCTAACCTCCATACGGTGATAATTATTCAATATAAGCTTTAAAAAATAACTTTAGATTGTTAGAAAACATTGTAAGTGGACATTATAAGGGAAAACTGTATATGAAAGTATATATAACTGGTCAAGACACGTCTCTAACCTCCATACGGTGATGGTTAAAGCTTAAGCACTATGTAGCAAAACTATTATAAAACACACCAATAAGTTCTACGTGTGAAACTTATTGCTGTTTTATAATAGTCAAATCTTCAATTCATCCACGTATGGAGGTTAGAGACGTGTCTTGACCAGTTATATATACATTTTCCCCTTATATGTCCACTTACAATGATTTTGAACAATCTAAAGTTATTTTTTAAAGCTTATATTGCAATGGATTGCATGCATTTTGAACATATTTTCTACTTAGAATAATGCTGAAATGTGCCATGTGAAACTTATTGGCGTGTTTTATTTTTCTGCATAGCACTTAGCTTTAACCATCCAAGTATGGAGGTTAGAGGCGTGTCTTGACCAGTTATATATGCTTTCATATACATTTTTCCCTTATAATGTCCACTTGCAATGATTTCAAACAATGAAAAATTATTTTTTGAAGCTTATATTGAATAACCATCATGTATGGAGGTTAGAGACATGGTTTGACCAGTTATATATACTTTCAGATGCATTTTTCCTTTATAATGTCCAGTTACAATGATTTTGAACAATCTAAAGTTATTTTTTAAAGCTTATATTGCAATGGATCGCATGCAACTTGAACATTTTCTGCTTAGATTAATGCTGAAATGTGCCACGTGAAACTTATTGCAATGTTTTATAATAGTGTCAATTTTTGTGTATAGTGCTTTTACAGAAAATAAAGATGTTAATGTTTATAATATCTTAAAATGTTCATGCCTGGGCGATAATATAGTTTACATTTCGCGACGATACAAGCAATTAAGCAGTTAAGATTTGCTATATAGTATAAACCGCTTTATGCAATTTTTGAAGTTGGATAATGTATTAAACTTTATATAAATCAATAAAACACAATCAAGCAGTTAAGATTAGCTATATATCGCTTGTATATGTGAGTATGCTTTATGTATGTGAAAAAAAGTTATATATCCAACTTTATATATAGAGCTGCACGATAATGTAGTTTACATTTTGCAATGATAGAGTTGATCCTTCTCTGTCTGTTTTCTGCAGAGAAACCGCGCATACAATTACTCATGTAGTTTAGTTACCATTCAGCCTGTGTGCAGTTCATGACTGTTTATATCAATCTTTATGTAGATTACTCTGCAGACGTTGCACACAAAACCATATCCTTGGATGAACTCGAATCATTTCCACACCTCAGCTCCTCCCGTGATGGAGAGACGAGGAAGAATAGTACCATCTGGACTTGTGGGAAATTAAGGAAAAACTGAAAGGGGCAAAAAACCCCTGGCAAGATCCCCGTGAGGAAGAGAGAGAGAGAGAGAGAGTTTGGCAGTCTGCTGTTGTCTGCCTGGATAAAGAAGCGCCGAAGCCTCGAGGTCCGTCACTGACGGGCTCCAACGAGCACATGAGATCCTGCCAAACGTCTTGACTGTCGCCCCGCGGGCCGCGCTGATACCCCTCTGAGCAAAACATGCCACCCTGCACCCCGAACCACACTGCTTTTTAAAGATTCATTCACTTATTGGGTTTTATTTATGTACTTATTTGTTTTTTATGAGTGGCGTTTGCAGTAATGCATCACCTTTGCTCAACTGGTGACTTGTATTCATATTCAGAAAGCATAAACATCCATTGGAAATTTATAATTATATCTTTATTTTAAGATTTATATTTATTTTAAATATTTTAACTTGTTTAGTGGCATATCACTCATGGTTAAAATTAAGTTTTGAAATACTAATCTTGAATATTGCATTGGCAAACACTTTTATTTAGACGGCGTAGACATCTAGTATGTATTTATTGTCCACTGAAAAGACAGTATAATAATTATGGCAGTGGCTATTTACACTAAGTGAAAATAACATTTTCTTAGCGATAGATGATATTTACACTAAGTGCAAATAGCTGTAGATGCTATTTACTAAGTGAAAATAGTGATATATTCTATTTACACCATGTAAAAGTAGCAGTTCTTTGCAATATGTGTAAATAGTAATTACATGCAATTTATACTTCATTTTGACAGATACATAGGCTACTATTTGCACCTCAGTATTGTTGTACATTAACAGGATGCAATAATAACATAGAGTGTAAATGATTATATTTATTAAAATTATTAAATGGATGCCGCCTTAATGGGACAATAAAAGCCCTCCCTACACACCGACCCCTAACCCCACCCAATAAATGCTTTTATTATTATTAAACATTTCGTTAGGCACTTTATTTCCACTTTTAGAACACTTTCTTAATTTTTATTGAAAGTAAATGCCTTTCTGATGTGATATGTGATGGGAAAAGAGAGAAGAGCGAGCTCGGCAAAAGGTGGATTCGAACCCGGGTCGATCACGTCAAAACCTTGATCCTTAAGCCTTGCGCTTTACTGACTATGCCACAGAAGACATTAAAATACACGTGTTTTTTTTTTTTTTTTTAATCTTGTTTGGCCCAACCAGGCATTGTTAGGCGGAGCTAGTGTGAATAGCACTTGCCAACAAGGCATGCTATTTGCACTTGGTGTAAATAGACACTCCGAATAATTATTATTTTGTATATTTTAACCTAGGATTTGACTGCATTTTGTGTGTATTATTTATTGTTGTTCATTCTACGAATGCGGCCTGAACCCGTTGAAAAGATACGTTTATATTAAATAAAACCAACAGTTAATACACTATCATTCAAGGGTCCTATCACACACCCGGCACAATTTAACACTAGGCGCGACGCGAGTGTTTTTTGCTAGTTTCAGCCCGACGCAGTTCTCATTTTCACGTCCAGCTCCATGTTGTTTAAATATCAAATGCACTGGCGCATCTGTTCACCCATGGGCGTCTGGTCTAAACGAGGTGTGTTCAGGAGCATTGTTGGTGTGTTGCTATTTTGAGGAACTGAAAACGACTGCGCCATTGACCAACACAAACCTGCTCTAAAGTCAATAGCGCAGTATTTTTTGTGTTATTTAAAGTGTGTGTTAGTAATATGCGCCTATAGGCGGTGCACAACGCGCATACGCTCTGCTTATTACACACACAGGGATGCGCAGCAGCACACACACGTTTTTAAATATTAAAAATAAAAGGATTACAATGTAAAAGATTATTATTGTGTACATAAATATAAAAATGCCTACATGTCATAATGGATAGTCATTACATGTATCAGAATGGCCTATCTGCAGTAATGACGAATTAAATTGGCAACTTATTTAACCAATCATGGCAATACACACATGTATTTAAACTGACTCGTCAGGTTGAGGGTGTCTATTAAATAGTGAATCCATCATGGCGCGAGCGCAACTGGCTTTTAAAGGGGATAGGAGATGAGACTCTGATTGGTTTATTGCACATTACGCCCAAAACACACCCATGACTCATTAAGAGACGAGGTACAACCCTTTTAGACCGTGCACCGGGCACGCCGACTGTTTTTTCCGTCATTAAACTAGCAAAAGTGGATTCGGACACACCCTAAGAGCACCTGCGCCGTGAGCTTCAGACCATGAGCTCAGATCGTGAAAATAGGGCCCTAAAGTTTCTCTAAAAGTCTCTTCTGCTCACCAAGGCTGCATTTATTTGATCAAAATTAGAGTAAAAATAGTGAAATATTATTATAAATTAAAATAAGTATTTTCTATGTGAATATACTGTAAACTGTAATTCATTACTCCAGTCTTCAGTGTCACATGATCCTTCAGAAATCATTCTAATATGATGATTTGCTGCTCAAGAAACATTTATGATTATTATCAATATAGAAAACAGTTGTGCTGCTTCATATTTTGTGGAAACGTTGTTTGAGCTTTCTTTGAATAGAAAGTTCAGAACAGTGTTTATTTGAAATGGAATCTTTTGTGACATAAATGTCTTTATTGTCACTTTTGATTAGTATTACTTTCCATAAATATCACTGACTAATTATATATATATATATACAGTCAAACCAAAAATGATTCTGACACCAGATATAATGTTTCACTAGTGTGTGCAGGACACTATAGTTCATTTATGTAAGTGAGGATAGCAAAATAAAGTACAAACCCGATTCCAAAAAAGTTGGGACACTGTACAAATTGTGAATAAAAAAGGAATGCGATAATTTACAAATCTCATAAATTTATATTTTATTCACAATAGAATATAGATAACATATCAAATGTTGAAAGTGAGACATTTTGAAATGTCATGCCAAATATTGGCTCATTTTGGATTTCATGAGAGCTACACATTCCAAAAAAGTTGGGACAGGTAGCAATAAGAGGCCGGAAAAGTTAAATGTACATATAAGGAACAGCTGGAGGACCAATTTGCAACTTATTAGGTCAATTGGCAACATGATTGGGTATAAAAAGAGCCTCTCAGAGTGGCAGTGTCTCTCAGAAGTCAAGATGGGCAGAGGATCACCAATTCCCCCAATGCTGCGGCGAAAAATAGTGGAGCAATATCAGAAAGGAGTTTCTCAGAGAAAAATTGCAAAGAGTTTGAAGTTATCATCATCTACAGTGCATAATATCATCCAAAGATTCAGAGAATCTGGAACAATCTCTGTGCGTAAGGGTCAAGGCCGGAAAACCATACTGGATGCCCGTGATCTTCGGGCCCTTAGACGGCACTGCATCACATACAGGAATGCTACTGTAATGGAAATCACAACATGGGCTCAGGAATACTTCCAGAAAACATTGTCGGTGAACACAATCCACCGTGCCATTCGCCGTTGCCGGCTAAAACTCTATAGGTCAAAAAAGAAGCCATATCTAAACATGATCCAGAAGCGCAGGCGTTTTCTCTGGGCCAAGGCTCATTTAAAATGGACTGTGGCAAAGTGGAAAACTGTTCTGTGGTCAGACGAATCAAAATTTGAAGCTCTTTTTGGAAAACTGGGACGCCATGTCATCCGGACTAAAGAGGACAAGGACAACCCAAGTTGTTATCAGCGCTCAGTTCAGAAGCCTGCATCTCTGATGGTATGGGGTTGCATGAGTGTGTGTGGCATGGGCAGCTTACACATCTGGAAAGGCACCATCAATGCTGAAAGGTATATCCAAGTTCTAGAACAACATATGCTCCCATCCAGACGTCGTCTCTTTCAGGGAAGACCTTGCAGACCACATACTACATCAATTACAACATCATGGCTGCGTAGAAGAAGGATCCGGGTACTGAAATGGCCAGCCTGCAGTCCAGATCTTTCACCCATAGAAAACATTTGGCGCATCATAAAGAGGAAGATGCGACAAAGAAGACCTAAGACAGTTGAGCAACTAGAAGCCTGTATTAGACAAGAATGGGACAACATTCCTATTCCTAAACTTGAGCAACTTGTCTCCTCAGTCCCCAGACGTTTGCAGACTGTTATAAAAAGAAGAGGGGATGCCACACAGTGGTAAACATGGCCTTGTCCCAACTTTTTTGAGATGTGTTGATGCCATGAAATTTAAAATCAACTTATTTTTCCCTTAAAATGATACATTTTCTCAGTTTAAACATTTGATATGTCATCTATGTTGTATTCTGAATAAAATATTGAAATTTGAAACTTCCACATCATTGCATTCTGTTTTTATTCACAATTTGTACAGTGTCCCAACTTTTTTGGAATCGGGTTTGTAAACTGTGACATATTATACCCAAAAATTCTTCATACAGTGACTACCAGTAAAACTGATAAACATTTGGGAGCAAAATGATCCAGACACTTTGAGCTGAGCATGTTTTGCTGAAGTGTTTGTTCTTTAATTGCTAATGTGACCTTTGACACCACAGACTGAACAAAATGAAGCATTGCTTGGTCATTGGTTGAGCTAAACTGGTATTATCTAATTGTGTTCTTAAATCTAACAGCTGATTGGTTGATTGTAATCCATTACACACCTTTCTATCAAAGTGATCTGACATTATCAAGATGAATTTGTTCTGACACAGTTTAACTCTGAGTTCTTGTCATATTTTATCACCATTTTCTAAACTATAGCGAATAAACGGTGATAATGTGAGAAAATGTTGAAGGTGTCTGAATAAATTTTGGTTGGACTGAATATGCTTCTCAAGTAAATGTTAAACTAAAAATTTAGAATTCATGTTAATGTTCCTCATGCGTCTGTCTGTCTCTGTGTTCAGGACTTCAATCTCCTGTATGAGGAGGCGCGTTATTACCAGCTGACGCCCATGATCAAGGAGCTGGAGCGGTGGAAGCAGGAGCGGGAGCAGAGGCGTCTGGCACAGCCCTGCGACTGCCTGGTGGTCCGTGTGACCCCTGACCTCGGCGAGCGGATCGCCCTCAGCGGGGAGAAAGTCCTCATCGAGGAGATCTTCCCTGAGACCGGTGACGTCATGTGTAACTCGGTCAATGCTGGCTGGAACCAGGACCCGACCCACGTCATCCGCTTCCCCCTGAACGGCTACTGCAGACTGAACTCAGTGCAGGTAACGCCATTTACTGCTCTCATCTGCTTCAGACATCAGCTCGCTTTATTCCTGGATGTGCAACATCACGTTATCACGTTTCATCTGCTCAGTAGAGCCGTCTTTATGTAATGTGGGCATATTTAAAGGGTACATAACACACACAGTTTCTGCCAATCTCATGTTAATCTTGAGTATCTATAGAGCAGTGTTGATCCTTCATTTCTCCCAAGAGTCTTTAGTTTTATCAGATTTATAAAAGACAGATACACTGAACCGATTCTTTCTGAAAACAGCCGAGTCCGTGGAGGCGTGCAGTGGGCGGAGCTAAAGAGTCACAAGCACGCACACGCACACACACACACACAATACATCATGGCATTATCCCTGGATAACTTTTGATTCACCATACGTTGGTGTTGTTCACATTATATGCACTTACGTGCCGATTGCCAACAAAACACACACATTTGATGCAGTTTCACTCACCGCCTGTGGTTCCGACTCATGACCGGGAACAAACACATACACATGCAGAAACACAAACTGCATCCACTGTTCCCTTAACGCTGGGTTATTTGTGAAGCTGAACAAGGTGATCTTTCCCTCACACCAGAAACACACTTCTTTAGTGACATTGTTGATTTCGTGTCTAAAAACAAAATGGCAGCGCCGCCGACGGCTCCCGTAACCCGAACGAAGCTCGTTGATGGACGCGCTCTTGCTCTCGCTCTGGTTGATGTGTGTGTGTGTGTGTGTGTGTGTGTGTGTGTGTGTGTGTGCGCGCTCATCCGGGAGAAGTGCCCATATAAGGAATTCCACCCTTTATGATGTCATACAGGGCCATACTCGGAAAAAAAACTTTCCGAAACTTGTTTGAATCCTAAAGGAGTGTATTTGGCACAGAAATACTCCGTCATACGTCCAACTCATTTTTTGAAATTTTGCCCATGCATGTTTAGCATGAGAATCAACTCTTTAACAGCATAAATAAGTCAGAATGCATGAAATACCCCCACTTTAAGAAAATCAGTGTGAGCTCCCTATCTAGACAGCACTTTTTAGCATCACAGGTTTAGTCCAGACATAAAGATCTAAAATATCTCATTTAACCAAAATCCAGCACTGCATCACATGTACATTACCATTGAAAGTTTGAGGTCAGTAAAGGAGTCTCTTCTGCTCACCAGAGGCTGCATTTATTTGATCAAAAATAGAGAAAAATTGTGAAATATTATTACAATTTAAATCAACTGTTCTCTATGTGAATATATAGTAAAGTGTAATTTATTCCTGTGATCAAAGCTGAATTTATCATCATTACTCCAGTCTTCAGTGTCACATGATCCTTCAGAAATCATTCTAATATGATGATTTGATGATCAAAAAACATTTATTATTATTATCAATGTTGAAAACAGTTGTGCTGCTTCATATTTTTGTGGAAACATAGGACCCTAAAACGCAGACGAAATCACAGAATCCACTCATAAAAACTCAAAGGTCTTCACGGCAACCCGTCAAAAAAGTTGGGTTTAAGTTGACAAAATTGTGGCAGAAATATATTACTGTTGTACAGTAGAATTTAGCTACGTCTCAATGTTATAATAATACAAACACTAATAATAATAATTAAAAAAAAATATGGAATAATCTAAATTTTTCTTCCATGTTTTAATTTTAACAGTAAAGCTCATTATGCAGCACTTTTTGTTTGACAAAAAAAGTTTGTTTAATTTCATATGATTAAAACATAAATTAAATTAATATTTTATGCCTTCATTTGATTGCCAGAAAAATGTAAATACACAACACAGAATTTCTGGGGGAAAAAAAACATTTCATAAAAATGGAGAAAAAATAAATAAATAAATAAATAAAATTAAAAAAAAAAAAATATTATTTTTAAACATGCTTTTTGATTATTAAAATTTAATTAAACCATTAAAATGGAAACCAGAAAACTTAAATAAGAAAACACAGAATTTGGTAAAAAAATAAAATGGCCCTAAACATGTAATTTTTTGTTAAACTTTTAATAAATTTAAATAACCAATAAATTGACATTTGTGACCCTGGAGCACAAAACCAGTCATGCGTCTCACGGGTATATTTGTGGCAATAGCCAACAATATATTGTATGGGTCAAAATTATCCATTTTTCTTTTATGCCAAAAATCATTAGGATATTAAGATCATGTTCCATGAAGATATTTTGTAAATTTCCTACTGTAAATATATCAAACATTTATTATTATTATTAGTAATATGCATTGATAAGGACTTCATTTGAACAGCTTTAAAGGTGATTTTTCTCAATATTTAGATTTTTTTGCACCCTCAGATTCCAAATTTCCATGTATCTCGGCCAAATATTGTCCTATCATAACAAACCATACATCAATGGAAAGCTTATTTATTCAGACCCTTATGACTGGTTTTGACTGATATGTAGAACTCATTTCAGCCTTTAAATAATTTTTTTATGAAAAGGATATGTTTATCATTTTCTAAAACTTTTTTTTAACATGTAGTACATGTTAGTCAGCAAAATATTATGTTGTATGTCATCCAACCAATATTTTTTGTTTAAAATCCAGCCATTGTTTTTAATGTTACTATTCTAATGTTTATGCAAACAAAACGAGTTAAGTTTATTTGTTGTTTGTTGGTTTTCGACAAAACTTGGTGCATTGATTTCAGTGTGTGTACTTTCTGAACATTTCCAGCACATTAGAACAATAACGGGATTTGAAAAATTTTTGGTTGCCAGAACGTTCTGGGAACACAAAACTAACGTTCCCAAAACATGTATTTGTAACGTTTGTTTTTGGTTAGCCAGGAACTGTTTTGTTACGGAAACAGAGCGTTTGTTTTTAGGTTCCCCTAACCTTCCATTCCCTTAACGTTCTTTTAACCTCTTTTCATCATATTTATTTCCATATTCTCGCGCGTCCCGTATGGTATAAGCGGCATGGAAGACTATTGAATGGACGTCAATATAACCGTGATCATTTTGGTAACTATAACCGTGATATGAAATTTTCATACCATTTCATCTCCATGATGTATATTAATGAGAAGGAGGCTCAACCTGTATTTGAACTATCCCGAACACACACACACACCTCGACAGCGCCCCCTCAGGCTGGAGTAAAGCACGGAACAAAACGCCTTTTCATGTGCAGCCATCATTCTTCACTCCCTCCAAAACAAAAAGCAAGAGCGAGAAGAAAAGAGAGGCTTGAAAATGAAATGCATAATTTACACGTTTCTTCTTTTTAAGACACAGCTCTTCCCTTTTAAAAAAGACTCCAACGTAACAACGCCCAGAGCAGTTGAAATACACGTATTGCATTTTTTAATATCATACTTACACTTTCTCAAACAGCCTCAACCCCTTTATGCTTCTTTTATAGATTTCTAAATGGCTTGCAATATAATTAATTGGCTGCATCAACTAACACAACATTTTCTCTGTGCGTTTCCAGTCAGAGCGTGTCCCTCTCCGTCTGCCCGCTCTTTGTTTGCTCGCTCAAGCTCTATTTCTTTTCTAAAACGAGTTGATTTGTGTGAACTGATGAAGCAGGTCTTTTTGTTTCCAACTGAAGCTCATTTCTCTGTTTCTTGCTGAAGCTGCGAACTGTAAGCGTGCATCTCTTTTAAACAGAGCCGCTCACACACTCCACTGTGCTGCTAAAGCCAAGGATTCCAGACCATAAACACACAAACATCTTTACTTCTCAATTATGAATAAAATACATTTACAATCAACTTTTGTAACACTCGTCCACCATCCCAGCTAACAAAGATGTTGTAAACACGTTATTCCTGAATGTTCCCTGAACGTTCAAAACGTTAAATGTTTTACAAACGGAATGTTACATTTTTTAAGGGAACATTCCATTTTGCAAACATCATGAAACTGTTACTTTTAAATGTTCTCTGAACATTCCGAAACAAGTTGTAACATTTAAAAAATGTTTCAAAAAAAAAGTTCCATAAACGATGTATAAATAATGTTCTCCAAACGTTGACAAAAAAAAACGTTATTAAAGACCGGATAACTTTGAATGCGTGTTACTGAAGGAAGGTTTGTTCATAACTTTGAGAGAACCTTTCCAGAACATTAGGGAAGTTCTGATCTTTAATAATTGTATAATTGTGCACTCTGATTGCTTTAGTCATGCGGCTTTAGATTTCTGTGAAATGAGACAGTAATGCGTTTTAAACCATCCGTCACATGTGGAACGCGTCTATGATGTCTTAAAAGTGCTGTCTATGTAGGCAGCTCACTAGGGTTTGGAACAGAGCTCATGTGTCCTCTCTACATCACCACATTTACACTTAATGCATTACAAAAAAAATCATTTTCATCATTAGTATTTTTGTCTTCTTTTCCAATTTATAAGCATTCTTAAAGCAAAATAATATTGCGTAAGGAGCCCGTCTAAAAGGATGAAAATGAGAGACATTTCTTTCTGGATTCTTCAAAAAGTTCAAAAGAACATCTTTTATTTGAAATAGAATCTTTTGTAACATCAAAAATGTCTTTACTGTCACTTTTAATTAATTGAATGCATCCTTGCTGAATAAAAGTATTCATTTCTTAAAAAAAAAAAAGCATACTGACACCAAACCTTTGAGCGATATCATTGACTTCTATTTTTAATATTCACATTTATTTATTTAGCAGACACTTTTATCTCACAACCTTACAAATGAGGACCTTAAAATCATATTTTCTACACTTGACCCTGAATCTGACCCTTTTGGTTAATGTATGTACCTTTTTCAAAATGTTTTAAAAATAGAATGTTACATTTTTTAAGAGAACATTCCATTTTGCAAACATCATGAGATTGTTACTTTTGAATGTTCTCTGAATGTTCCGAAACAAGTTACATGTAAAAAATGTTTTCAAAAAAAGTTCCATGAACGGTGTAGATAACGTTTTTTCAATGTTTGGAGAACATTATTAAAGACCATTGATTTTAATATTCACATTTATTTATTTAGCAGACACTTTTATCTCACAGCCTTACAAATGAGGAACTTCAAATCATATTTTCTACACTTGACCCTGAATCTGACCGTTTCCAACTTGTAATTGACTTTTGGTTAATGTATGTACCTTTTTTTTTTTACCAGATTTAAATATATTTATGTCAAGTTGCTTGCTTTAGGCATAAATCTCCTTATTTTTTTGCTAAATGTTAAGCTTAAAAAAAGAGAGAAATGTACAAAAATAAGCAATAATGATTCTCACAACTTAGCTTTTCAGGCAAAGGTGTTTTGTTTTAAGGATGATGAAGAAAATTAATATTTTGCAGTGTGCAATCTCCAGTTATTAGTATGAAACTCTCA
>CM077181.1:1864358-1939358 GCA_039654105.1 Coreius guichenoti
TTAACTACATAATAGCGCAAAAAGACGAGGACTTTGAGCGTGTAATCGTTGGGGCGGTGTGTGGACAGTCCCGGAGTGCGCGGGCGGCGGCTCTTATTAGGTGTGCTATTTCAGCGAAAGCGAAATGATCGGGACACGGCACCCCATCAAACTGACTCCTTTAAAGAACGTTTTGATAGACTGATTAAACAGTTCTCCTGGCCTCCCTCTCCATTTCATGACGTTATTTGTACCCAGATTTTTTTTCCCGACATTTTCAGTCAGTGGCGGCGTTTCACAAAAACCTAGGGTATGGCACGAGTCCTTCTGGCCATACAACGACATTCCCAAATAATCACATTATATCTAAACAAAATCCACTAAAAGAACTAACAGACAGTTTTTATTTCTGCGGTGTTGTGGCTGGAACAACATACAAAGTATGACAAGAGCAGATTATGTGCTTTATTTAATGTAAAAAGAATTTAAAGTGAGTTTGAATATCATTTTTGTGACCTTTTATAGACATAGCCTTACTGAAAGCAACAGTGGATAGCCTAATTCACCTCAGATCTTGAAAATAAATTAAACGAAACAACTATGTTCAAACTGTCAACTCAAGGTGAGCAAACAAGTGTATTCTATGATAAAAAAAAATGTTTCAGTCACGCAGTATGTATTTTTAATCATGCTAAAATGGTGTAAGATTTAGGAATTCGATATTGTACTTATTTCGTTGCGGCGCTTGCAGAGAGAGCCCACCCACACGCTCTTCTGATTGGCTGTGATTTTTGATTGATTGATCTCAGGTCGAGTCTGGTTTGCCGCTGAAAACCTTGTCACATCGTGCCTGGTTAGGACCAAGCGGCAACCTCCCCCAGTTTCTCTTGAATCCAACACGGAAGTGACTTAAACTGCAATGCATCGACTGGCCACTAGAGACAGGCTCCAGAAGGGAGTTAAATCTGTATCTCCCCCATGTTAAAATGCCCAACTTTACAGCATAAAAAAACATGTTTACAGCCTGGTACAAATTGTGGTTTTGGTCTATACAGCTAATTTTGCCCTTCATGACAACTGTGAGGGGGGTGAATTTTTTTTATAACTCATTCGTTTAAATGATATTAAGCCTTAAAGTTCTGCATAATTAAGGGCGTGGCCACTTGAGTGACAGGTGGATTGCCGCTGCTGTCACTACTAGCTGTTTGTCTGCTGTCTGTTAGCTCCTCTTTGCCCATTTTCAGTTATCCGGGAGTGACGCGCGATGACGTGCTGCCAAGATGCTTCAGAAACGCTCTTCAGAAACCTATGAGTGACGTCACAGACACTATGTCCATATTTTTTTACAGTCTATGGTTAGGACACGGCGTTAGGCTGTTTAAATTTGCTTTTCAAAGCTGCAACATAACTAACGAGCGGCATCATGAGCTGTTTGTGTCCTCTGCTTGTCTGAATGCCAGGGTATGGCAACTGCCATACGTAAACGCCGCCCCTGTTTTCAGTCAGTTTCACTTCCACTGTAAACTTCAGCTGTTCTCAGAGCAGCCTCAACTCTTCTGTTCTGTTCACTAGCTGGGGTGATTGCGATTTTATTGGGTCTCTCTGCTGAAATAGCCTAATAACCATCGGACTAAACCATTTTTAGGAAGGGGAGAGAGAGGAAATTTAGAAAACTTTAACTAAATTGCATGTTTTTGTCTCTCAGGCATACAAATGTATATATTATAATGATTCATATGAGATGGGGAATATATAGCATAACTACTGGATTTAGTGGGCCCCTGGGTGGTGGGCCCCTGGGGCCCCTATAATTGTCACCACCTTTCACCCCACTAGCGACGGCCCTGTCTGCAAGTATAGTTTTTTAAATATAGTTTTAAGGTTTGAAGTACACTACAAGTGCACATTAAATACCCTTAAGGATACACTAGATTTATAGCGGCTAGATGTAAATGTTGAGTTGTTTTTGCTCACTAACCAGTGCGGTTTAGCTTCATCTTTTAGAAACAGACTTGTTTAGCTTGAAAAAGTGAGAGAAGGAACTAATAAACCAGCTGAGACTGAAAAATCACGGCAGATGAATGACGTGTCGGGAACTGAAGAGCAACTCGAAGCCCCTGCCCTGAGAGACTGAAGGTCTGCGGTGAGACTGAGACATGAGGGAGTGAGAGGAGGCGGCGGGGCAAACGGCACACGTGAACCAAAACATTTAGCCAAACACACACGCTCATAGTGTCCCAAAGCTGAAGCTGTCCGGCTCCGTCCATATCTCAGAGTGATGGAGGACCTGGATCAACACAGACGCCGGTGAACTTTCATCAAACTGACAGATGTGTGTGTGTGTGTGTGTGTGTGTGTGTGTGTGTGTGTGTGTGTGTGTGTGTGTGTGTGTGTGTGTGTGTGTGTGTGTGTGTGTGTGTCTGAGAGAGAGAGAGAGAGAGAGAGAAAGAGAGAAGCTCTACCAACAGAGCCACTCTCACTCTCACTCACACACTCTCACTCTCACTCTCACTCACACGTCTGGTTTACTCTTTGTGGGGACTCTCCACTGACGTAATGGTTTTTACACTCTACAAACTGTATATTCTTTCCCCTTACACTAACCCTACCCATAAACCTACCCATCACACACACACACACCCTACCCTTAAACCTACCCATCGCACAAACTTTCTGCATTTTCAAAAACACTCATTCAGTATGATTTATAAGCTTGTTTCCTCATGAGGACCTCAATTTAGGTCCACACAGTGACACGAGCCCCCATGAGTCTGTGTGCGTTCAGGCTGAAGTCCCCACCGGGATAGAAAAACATGAACACACTCACACACTCAAACACTCACACTCAAACACACACACACAAACACTCACACACACACACACACTCAAGCACTCACACACACACACACACTCACTCAAACACAAACACTCACACACACGCACGTTTGTTTGCTGTAACCACGTTCGTGCTGCAGTTAAATATGGCTGTCACTCTTCTACTGTGTGTACTATGTGTAATCTCGTTCTGTTTACACAGAGTTATTAATGAGAATGACAACCACATTCTCCTGAAGTTACTGCTGAAAAACAATCAAATTAAATCATTAAAGCATGTCTCTGGTCAGTCATTTTTCTGAGCTAAACCAAATGTGTTAGCATTGATAACGGTTAGCATTGAGGTTTCTTGTTGATGTCAATGAGATGCGGATTGTTCACAAAAATACACTACAGCTCAAAAGTTTGGGGTCGGTTAGATGTTTGAATGTTTTTGAAAGAATGTGTGTGTGTGTGTGTGTGTGTGTCTCTCACCTGTCCTCATCTCGTCAGAATCGGTCAGAGAGACAAACGTCTGTCCTCGGTTGTCTTTGCCAGGAGTCAGACACACGCGTGACGCTCCTGTGAGAGATTCCCGTTTCCCGTTGTGTCATTAATGCCATCACGAACCTGATGTTTTTTAACACGAGCATCTGATGTGATTTGAACGGAGGGTGGTGTGCAGGTTCAAGTGATTAAAGCTAAAAATATGATCCGATGAGTTCAGTTCCTTTGGCTGGTGTGAACACAGTTTTCCAAACTCACGTAAATAACAGAGTCCACTTGAAAAGTGATCTGAATGGCACAGTTTACAGTGGATATGAATGCAATCAGCAGTTTGCTTCTGCACATTAGGACTGTTTATTTATGAATAATTTGCATTTTTTCATGCACATACTCTTATTATAGTACAAAGCCTTTTGTTATGTGTTTCTGAATAAGTCTCTGAATACACCACCTTCAGACAGACAAACGCAGAATGTTTTGTGCACGTTTTGTATTTATTTTTATTATTATTTTTGGGCTTTTTTATTTTATTTTTTACCTTTACTCTTACAGTATGATCAAACTCAAACCTGGTTATGCGAGCCAACAGCTCTAACACACTACCATTAAAAAATGTGATTATTTATGAACGAAATTAATACTTTTATTCATATTAGAATGATTTCTGAAGGATCATGTGACACTGAAGACTGGAGTAATGATGATAAATTCAGCTTTGATCACAGGAATAAATTACATTTTACACTATATTCACATAGAAAACACTTATTTTAAATTGTAATAATATTTCACAATTTTTACTGTATTTTTGATGCAGCCTTGGTGAGCAGAAGAGACTTAATTCTCATAGACCCGGTCCTGTTGATGTCATGTTTGCGTGAGTTTTGACCGTCAGTGCTTGTGTTTCAGGTGTTGGAGCGTCTCTTCCAGAAGGGCTTCAGCGTGGCTGCGTCCTGTGGCGGCGGTGTGGACTCGTCCCAGTTCAGCGAGTACGTCCTGTGCCGCGAGGACAGGCGGAGTCAGTCCATGAACACGCCCATCAGGATAAAGCAGGAGCCGCTGGACTAGAGACTCACGCTCTGGCCCTCGGCCCCTCGACACACAGACTCGCAGCGTTCATACGGGGAATGTAATGCACACACACAAACCGCACCAAGAAAGCCCAAAGAACTATTTCCTGTTCCGCCCAAACCACCAATCAGAGGACGTCCTCACGCATATGGAATGCAGGCCACGCCCCTCTGCCGGTGCAGTGCTTACAAATGACAAACGCCAACACGACTCCATCGTCAGGGGCCGGGGGCCGATTTCCGGCTCCCCGCGGATTGTTTTTCATTTCAACCTTGTTGTTTATAAAGTTGGACTTTTTCACTCCTTATAGCGCCATGTTGTATGCGGTTAGCAGTACTAGGATGGAGTTTTGTGTTTATTTCTTTTGTTACATGAAGGATGATGGGAGTGGTGTTTGAGAGGTTTTCCTGGCAGCGCTCGCAGAAACACTATTACGCCCTCGGGCTGCGTGGCGAAGGCAGTCTGGGGTTTAATGCGTTCAGGCTTCTTTGTTTGAAGGAGCTGCGAGCAAACGTGGGTATTTCTAAAGCCTGCAGTGAGAAATAGGTAACGCTGATGGAGCGAGCCAGAACATTAAGCATATCGTTAAACATTTGAAATTTTTATAAGCTCTCTAATGCTTGAATCAAAAGAGTTCTGAGCTGTGTGTGTCACGAGCAAAATGTAAGGATCCTGAGGCCAAACATTGGAAGGTGAAGACATATGATTGTGTCTAGAGGAAATCCATAGTGTTCATAACATACGTTTGCACTTAAATGCATCTCAGACGCCGGCCGTGTGTTTAAAGATTCAGTGGAAATAGACTCAAGGTTGAGCGTGCTGACAGAATGAGGGTACTAACTATGGTGCATTAATTTTTAAACCATCTTTGTGAATGAATAATCATTAGCCCAGTTTATCGGGTTCAGGTTTGCGATTGTTTGTCCGTTTTTGACGTCAAAATGTTGTCAGAGGCTGGATCGTGCGAGTCGAGGACGGATACGTTGTGAATTTCATCACGCGTTTACACTGGACGCGCGCCGCACAAAACTAGATCTACAGTGAACTAACGGGCAAAAAAACACCACACACACATTGAGACACTTTATTCCATGTCTGTCTGAAAAAATATCGCATTTGCAAATATAATCAATAACAAATTCTTTGAAGCCAGCCTGTAATGTGCTCTCTAATGGATTTAACCCTTCTATTGTCCAGGCAGATATATATATATATGACAATTAGTAGTGGCTAAAAGTGATGTCCGCCTAGGAAAATTGACATCTTCACCCTTTATTAAAATATTATATATATATTAAAAAAAAATGTTTTAAAGATGTAAGCATATTGCATATAGTTGTGCTTTGAGTCGATTGTTTTATTTGTGATGATAACGCTTTGAAACATGCCAAATTGTGCCGACATAATTTTTGGCCAGACTGTCATACAAAGAAATCATGAACACATGCGAAAACAAGAGAGAACCAACGAAATATTAATAACTCGTTATGTTGTAGTCAATGTATGCTTTTTCCTGTGAGCTTTTTGCTTTTCTTTGCATTTTTTGCATGTAAAATAAAACATGTAGCTGTAGTTTGCCTTTTTTTGCCAAATAATTTTGTCAGATAAACATCTTAACCAAATTTAATGTTTTGTTTTTTCTTCATATTTAACATATTTAAAAAATATAAAATATTGTCCTCATATTTTGATGGATTAATCGAACTTGTAGGGTCATTAAAAATAAAATATCCCATCCGGACATCACTTTTGCCCACTACTAAATATGTGACCCTGGAGCACAAAACCAGTCATGCGTCTCACGGGTATATTTATGGCAATAGCCAACAATATATTGCATGGGTCAAAATTATAGATTTTTCTTTTATGCCAAAAATCATTAGGATATTAAGTAAAGATCATGTTCCATGAAGATATTTTGTAAATGTCCTACCGTAAATATATTAAAAATGTATTATTATTAGTAACATGCATTGATAAGGACTTCATTTCTACAACTTTAAAGGCGATTTTCTCAATATTTCGATTTTTTTGCACCCTCAGATTCCTCAGTTGTGGCATTTTGTATACATTTTTTAATTAGTTTTTATTGTTTTATGAGGCATGTCTGTTGCGGACTCTGGCCTCGAGCTCACAGCCGACGGTCCGCTGCTTGTGAACACGGTGCGGCTTAGAGTCCAGTGTAGACACGGGTCATCATCTTCATCATCTTCATCATCACAGCACTGATCTGGGTGGAGGTCACTTCCCTTCCACTGATCATCCCGATCAAAGCCCAGCAGAAGAACAAACTCCTCCCGTCTGTGTGTGTGTGACTCACACATGCCGTTTCTTCTCGACCCAAACGTCTTGATCAAAAACAAACGACCTCATTCTGATTTGTCCCTCCAAAGTCTCGTTTAAACTCAAGATGCATTTTGGAGTCTGAATGTGTTCATTAACACAGTCGTCTGATTAAGTGTCCACAGGCGCGACTCTGCACCCACTCGACCCGGCTGTTCTGACCCAGATCTGGTCACAAAGGGAATGGCCAACCACCTCTTTCATGAGAGCGCAATCCCAGCATGCATTCCCAGGGCAAGCCGAAACACACAGCGCTCAGATCATGTGGATTCAAAAGACTGAATCCCGGTGCGGATAAAACAATGTGTGTTGTCGATGATCAAAGTTTGCTTAACAGGTTTGTGTGAAGCTGTGCGTGTCAGATGATGCATCTTTTACATGTTGTTGTAATGCGTTCGGGACACTGTGGATCGGGTGAAACGCTTCATCAGGCATAAACGCTGGTACTATGTACAGTTATTATTTGAATATTGAAACCGTTCAGATGCTGGTTTCTCTTTGTAAACAGACCCCAAAAAAACAACATACTGACACTGCTTTAATACTAGAAGACTGATGGATTAAACATGAGCAAAGCAATATGACATGTACATACAAATGACAAAAGAAAATCCTCAACATTTCAAAATGTCTACCAAGGTGAAAATTGTCATTATTTAATGTGTTAATAATTAGACTGTGGTATTAAAGGGCATGTGTTTATTTACAGTGTCTTCTTTTTTATTTACTTGCATATTTGCTATAATAAAAAAGGCGTAATATTCACCTGACAGTTGTTTGTGCTTTTCATCCACTTCTATAAATCGTCAACTCAATGGAATATTAATAAATGACTGATAAACGTCTGATTATTAGCGATCTGTAGTTGAGTGGTCAGATGTTTGCTTTGCTGTTCAAACTCTTCAGGGTTGAGCTCCGTTTCTCTCTGCTGTCCACGACCCGATCAGAACTGACCTGAGGCCACTTTTTGGGTCACGACCCGCCAGTTGAGAACCTATTCTTTGTAGTTACATATTATCTACACATAATTGCTAAAAATATTTGTTGTTTCAACTTAAAATAAGTGTTCATGCTGCCTTAAAATTGTAAGTTTAGTCAACTTGACATGTGAAGTTGTACCAAATGATCTTCGATATTTGAGTTGACTAAACGTACAAATTTAAGGAAGCACGAACATTTACTTTAAGTTGAAAACATTTTTTTTTACAGTATATATATATATATATATATATATATATATATTCCAAGTTTCTGGCCTAGGAAAATTGACAATATTAAACAACATATATTATATTATTAATATATTTTAGACATAATATATTTAATATATTATTGAAAATGTGTTAAATATATTGTGTTTAAAATTGTAAGTTTAGTCAACTTGAAATGTGATGTTCTAAGTGACAACCTGGATATTTGCGTTTACTAAACTTACAAATTTAAGGAAGCACGAACACTTTAAGCTGAATTTTTTTTGTTTACAGTGTATATATAATTTTTTTTCTTTTATATTTTATATATATATATATTTTGCACTTTTCCACGTTTCTCTGGCCTAGGAAAATTGACATAATATTAAACATAACATATATTATTAATATATATTAGACATAATATATTACATATATTATAGAAAATGTGTTAAATATATTGTAATATTAGCGTATTGCATCGCGTATTGTAATACAGCATGTTTGCATAGTTGAGCTTGGAGTCGATTTTTTTATTTGTGATAAAAATGCAATGAAACATGCCAAATTATGCAACATAATTTTTGTCCAGGCTGTCATACAAAGAAATTATGAACATGCAAAAACGAGAACCAACGGAATATTAATAACTGATTATGTTGTAGTCAATGTGAGATTTTTCCTGTGAGCTTGTCGTTGTTCTATGCAATTTTCTTTTGCATAGTAAAATAAAACGTTTGCCTTTTTTTTTGCCAAATAATTTTGTCAGATAAACACAAGTTTAGTGTTTTGTTCTTATTTTTTAAAATCTAAAATATTTTCCTCATATTTTGATGGTTTAATCGAACTTGTAGGTTCATTAAAAACAAATACTTTTGGACACTACTGTACATTGTTAATAAACATTTTTTTAAATAAATAAGTTATATACATTTATAACATATCATAAAGAGTTTTAAAATCATACGTATATACACAATTATACATATAACATTTCTAAATATAAAATGCAAATAAATATACAACATTTATATCATAAAAGCTATGAAATGGTGAACCACACATTTATAAGTTTAGTAAACAGCTTATTTATTCCTTTACAAAATAGGTACAAATACAGAAGTATGTTCACACAAACAGAAATATTTCAGGTTATGTACAGAATTTACCAAAAATAAGATAGTTCTAATAAACACAAGGTCTTGTAAACAATATATACAAATTATCCATAGATCAAAACATTAAATTCCAGCTGTGCACATAATACAATATGAAGAGAGATCTAATAATATTTTGGCTACAAAGCATAAGTCATAGAAAGAGCCTCCAGCAGAAATCAGAAGATTAATAAAGTAATACATTTGTGCTTGTTTCACATCGGACTGTCGGGGAATGAACCGTATTGCCTGAAAACTGGCAAACATGGATGTGAATGATAAAATACAAAAAAGGTACAAAACGACATTTCCCTTTTAGAGCTTTCGACTGGACGTTGGAAACACTGAAGACATAAAAACCAACGAAAGTAAAACCTTCAGACACAGATTCATGGTGCATAGAAGAGCGAGAGGGTCCAGAATGAAGAAAGGTCACAGAACTTGACCTCTCCTGACATCATGTACGGCGAACCCTCACCAACCTAAATGCTTACAGGTCGGTCCGGACGGGACTCCAATTCTTCATCATAATAATATCTGACATCAATAACTGAAAATAGCGATCTGTTATAATCAGGCACACATACAGGAAAATGCATGGCAAAAAAAAAAAGTCTTGTACAAATCAAGATACATTTAAAAGCAAAATGGCTTAAGATATTAAGTATTACTTTCTGAAAAATGTCTTGTTTTCCCTTTGGTAACACTTTACAATAAGGTCCCACTAGCTAAAGTTAGTCAATGCCTTAACTAACATTAACTAGAAACGAGCGATACATTTGTCACAGTATTTATTTATTAATCTTTGTAAATGTTAGATAATAAAACTGTTCATTGTTAGTTAGCTCAGGCCCATAAAATTACATTAACAGATGCAACCTTTTGATTTTAATAATGTAGTAAATGTTGAAATTACCCAGACATAGTGTCGGCTCAGATCCGGTCCACATCTGGCACCTGCGGATTCAACACGTTCCAGATGTGGGCCGGATCTGAGCCGACACTATGTTTCTGTCTGGGTAACATTAAGATTAAGAGATGCTTTAAGAGTATTTTTTATTGTTAGTTCATGTTAACAAAGGGAACTTTATTGTAAAGTGTTACCAGTTTATTTTTTCGGACCCCTTTTTCGGATGAGCTTTTTGCTCATTTTTCGTCTTATCATTCTCTAAACTGTAAGCTCAGTTGTCACAACTGTTTGATCACATGTCTGCAGACACCTAAAACATTTAATTCATGGGATGTCAGTAAATTGGCCAATGCCATCGACAATAAAAAGTGTTTTTGTCATCGTTTGAGGCAAACTGGAACATGGAAATATTTGTTATATACAAACGTGATGTTTTTTCTACTTTTTTTGTTGACAATTTGTTGCTTTTCTATACTATACAAGAATGTCAGCTTTGTCTATAGATGAATGCTCTTGTATATCACTGAGATTTTTAGATACAGATTTACTAAAACATTTAGGAAAAGTCAATAGTGTAGTACACAAAAAAAAAAGAAATTTTGTATTTATACAGTACATTTTTTGTAGAAATGTTTTATGTGTAAACTGAAAATTCACAGTTTGAACAAAGCTTGTTCATTTTTACACACTCTATTATGGGCCAGATTTACTAAACAGGGAAAATAAGCGTGAGAGCGCAATCCCATAAAAGCGCCGATGGGAGTGGACAGTTCTGCGTGTGATCTACTGACGACACGCAAACTAAAGAACACAGACGCAGCCGGATCATTTCCGTAATGACCAGTGCAATCTACCCATTAGCGTCTGGTTTAAGACGTGCTTTTTTTGGGCGGTAAATAACGGTGCAAACACCAGTAAATTGACAAGCGCAAACCTTAGTAAGTCACATTGCGTGATTCATTTAATTTATCTCCTCGCATAAATACTGCGTCTGTAAGGGAAACTCCTACAAATGCATATGCAATAAGGTCAGCCGCAAAAATAAGACACTGCGTGTCTTTAGTAAATCCTGACAGTAGTTTTTTTAATGCCAAAAGAGGGTTTGCGCTGGCGCAAGCTGTTAGTAAATCTGGCCCTATGTCTTACACCACCTCACATTCTTTATATCGTCCTATTGCTCTTCCATGGCAAGCAACTGTGAATTTTCAGTTTACAGTATGTGTAACACATTTCTACAAAAATAAATGTATTTAGTATTTTAGCGTATTTAGTACTGCTGTAGCTGCTGCTGTTTAGGGTTGTGACGTTCCTCCATGTTCAAAAATGGTATTGTACTGGGCAAACTCAGACAGCAACATAATGTCGGCCCAGATCTGGCCCACATCTGGTACACGTTTAATCCACAGGTGCCAGATGTGGGCCGACACTATGTGGCTGTCTATGTTGCTGTAAGGTGCTCTTAGGGCGTGTCAGAATCCACTTTTGCTAGTTTAACGACGGAAAAAACGGTCAGCGCGCCAGGCGCATGGTCCAAAAGGGTTGTCCCTAGTCTCTTAATGAGTCATGGGTGTGTTTTGGGCGTAACGTGCAATAAACCAATCAGAGTCTCATCTCCCATTCCCTTTAAAAGCCAGTTGCGCTCGCACCATGGCGGATTCGCTATTTATATGTGAGCGGAATTTGCGAGCGGAAAGACTGAACGCTTCTCCAGAGAGGAATCTTTTATTTTTAATATTTAAAAATGTGTGTGTGCTGCTGCGCGTCCCTGTGTGTGTAATAAGCAGAGTGTACACGCGTTGTGCACCGCCTACAGGCTATTACTAACACACCCTTTAAATAACACAAAAAATACTGCGCTATTGACTTTAGAGCAGGTTTGTGTTGGTCAATGGCGCAGTCGTTTTCAGTTCCTCACAATAGCAACGCTCCAACAATGCTCCTGAACACACCTGGTTTTCAGACCAGACGCCCATGGCCCATGCTATTTAAACAACGTGGAGCTGGACGTGTAAAAATGATAACTGCGTCGGGCTGAAACTAGCAAAAAACACTTGCGTCGCACCTGGTGCCACATTGCGCCATGTGTATGATAGGGTCCTAATTGTTCAGAGATCTGAATTTATTGTTTTGAGAAAAAAAAAATTCTCATTCGAGAATTGAGCCAAAGCGATTGAGAAAAACTGTAAGCAAAAACTCAATTTTACCTCTTTCCCCGCCATTGTCGGAATTTTCTGTCTTTCCATGTTTTCACTGTTATACGCTAGGGGGTGCTATTACACATCTTCTGAAAGAGTACAGAATCTCCTGATCAAAACACAGGCGAAGAAGAAGCAGAAACAAGCGATAGAAGCATTGCTGTAATTATTTTTGTGTAGATCGATCTGCTTTGAACTTTGTACAGCACTTTGGATCAATTCATATTGTGTTTAAATGTGCTTTATAAATAAATGTTGTTGTTGCTGATGCACATGTAAAATATCACGATCATTAAACAGCACAAAAATCTAAACTGCCTAACGTTACTGAATGAAATGCGGTGGCAGCATACACGATAATACAATTCTGTCAGAAAATAAAACTTAATATCTTAGGTCATTTTGCTTCTCAAGTAAATGCATCTTGATTTAAGAATGTTTAGACATTTCTACTGGAAAACAAGACAGAAATACTGAGTGAGAAAATCATTTTTTGCAGTGAAAAGGCTGTGAGATTAAACATCACTGAACAGGAATGGGCTTGAAACACAGTCAAGGGCAGTGAAATCCAGTTTTACACTCCATACAGCCACAAAAATGAAAACATGAAATCAAAATGAAGTGCTAATACTTTCATAATACAAGCTCCTGGTCTTATTGTAATTGATTCATCTGTGCATGTTAGTCCAAAGTCAAACTCTTTGTCTTCATAACGTAGTGCTGGAATGATTTACGAGATGAGAAACTTTCTTTTCTCGTTGAATGTCGCGTTTGATTCAGAAATACTTCACAGGTCAAATGACGCTGGAACATGAAGCTGAAGTGTTAGCGTGTTGGTATTGCTATAGCTCGGCCTGATTTGGGATTCGTGCTCCTCACGGACACACATTAAAGGTAGACAAATCACAGACAGACAGAAGCATCATGATCGTGATTTAGAAGGAACGTTTCGTTCCTCGATACGCACTTGAGTTTAAAGCGCTCATGTGGAAGTCATTTATACATGCTTTTAAAAACAATATTCATCAAAAAGTCTATTTACATTAAAGTCTCGCTGATAAAGTTTTCGTAAAAGAGTTTTAGTCGATAAATTTAGCTTTTTATGGGGTGTTAAATACTGTGATTGTGCTGCAAAAAAATTCTTCCTCAGTGTTTTTGTCTTGTTTTCCAGCAGCCGCGGCTCGTCTGTAAGGGCAGTTCTGTGTTTTAATAATGATTTTTATTTATATTGCGCCTTTCCAGCACCCAAGGTCGCTTTACAAAGATAGGTTTAAAGTAAGACTATTTTAAGTCGTAAAGTGAGCAGGATATATTAAAATTTAGCAGGCGTGTATTATGATTCTAAGCGAGGCAGCGAGTGTCTGAGTCTCCTCAGCTCTACAGCGCCCCACTATTTTCCAATATAAATCTGTGGTGAGAAATGGAACTGCAGCGCGCTATAATAGAGAGCCATTGGGGCAGATTTCAGACTTTTCACGTTGCCTCACAAAAACCACGCTTCAGACCAAGACGATATAAATCCACTTCAGCTATGTGTGTATTAGGGCCGGTTCACACAGAAATCATTTTTGCTGTTATACACGCGAAACACAGGTCAGTGGAACGAAAAAAATCACAAGGTCTAGAGACCAGTTTTTCAAAAGTTCTTCTTTTAACTTGACGCGAACGCAGCGGCTAAAGACGTCCGTCTAGTGCATGTTTACATTGAAAAACAATGGAAAAGTAGTGCAGTGGAATTGAAAAACGCCATTGGGGGCGTTCACACAGAACGCGTCTTTGCGTCTAAAAACACGAGGCGCGGGCAGTGGAATGGGGAAAAACCACAAGGTCTCGAGACTCGTCTTTTAAAAGTTGAACTTATTTTAACTTGAGCGCCGCGTTTGTAGAACACCATGTTGTGTGTGAGACAATGCAAAACGTCTCACACAACACAATGGAAACAATGGAAAAGTAGCACAGTGGAATGAAAAAACGCGTCTGTGTCTAAAAACTTCTTTTAACTTGAGCGCTGTTTTTTCAGAATGTCGTGTCTTGAATGAGAAGCTGCAAAACAGCTAAAGACATCCGCCTAAAAAAAGAAGCTTGCGTCTTTTGCAGCGTCTCGCGCATCAGAATCTGAATTCTGAAGACGCGAACGCAGCGGCTAAAGACGCAAAATAGATAGCTACTATTTTTGACATGGAAAAAAATAAAATAATCGCACTGGCTATGGCATTTGACCTTGATAAAAACTGTCGCTCATCGAACGACAGGACGGAGATCTGTTTGGGTTCACCCCAATAAAACATTTGCATCTGCAAAAGACGCAAAAAAAGAACAATGGAAAAATTGGAATTGAAAAGGCGCCTTTGCGCAGTGGACATTAAATGTTGAAATTCTTTAAACTTGACACGACGTCTTAAAAACATGGCGCTCATGTGCAAAACGCTGCAAAAGATGTGAGACGCAAGCGCAGCGGTTAAACGTGTCCATCTAGCGCGTGTTTACATAGAAAAACAATTGAAAATTAGCGCTGTGGAATTGAAAAACAAATTGTTTTTCTGTGCGAAAAAATTGTTCGCACAGAACGCGTTTTTGCGTCTAAAAATGTGAGGCTCGATATGCGCTTTTGAGACGTGATGCAATAACGAAAATAGCCAAACAGCAAAATAGATAGCTACTTTTTTTGACATGGAAAAAAAAATTATAATAGTGCTGGCTATGGCATTTGACCTTGATAAAAACTGTCGCTCAGAGAACGTCAGGACAGAGATCTGTTTGGGTTCACCCCATCCTCCGACGCCGTCAAATAAAGCATTTGCCATGCCAACTTGCTACTGTAAACAAAAGCTCGCACCGCTTGCCCCGCCTCTGGGGTCTTCTGATTGGTCCACACTGTTTTAGAACTGACATTGATGAGCGGTGCTGCGTGTAAAAGTTTAAAGTCTTTTAACTTGACACGACACTCTCGCACCTGAGCGCTGCAAAAGACGTGAGACGCGAGCGCAACGGTTAAAGATGTCCGCCTAGTGCATTTACATAAAAAAACAATAGAAAAGTAGAGCATTGGAACAGAAAAACTTGTTCTGTGTGAACGGCCCCTTATTATTCTGCATCAGGTCAGTAACTAGTCTCTGTTCTTCCTATGTGGAGTAGCGTATTAAATTAATGAAAGTATAAATCCTTTAGTTTAAACATGCTCATGTGAATAGCCTTTATATAGTTAATATGTTAATATGCCTGTCAATTAACATTAGAGCGCCACCCTCAGGCTGAATAAAGCAACCTTGGCCTAAAGTGTTCTGCGCGTGTTCAGCGATTACAATATAAATCTTACAAAATGTTTATCATAAACTGGCGCTAAGACCAAGAATCTGCCCTACACCTTAAATTTACAGTCAGGAGCCGCTACTGTTTTACAGTACAAATATCTAAACATTCTTAAATCAAGATACATTTACTGGAGAAGCAAAATGATTTAGATATTAAGTTTTGTTTACTGAAAAATGTATCAAAATGTAGTGAGTTTGTGCTTGAAACAAGAATTAATATCTGCCAATGAGGTCAGAAAAAATATCTTAATTCAAAGGGAAAACAATATTATTTTTCTGACCCCACCGGCCGATATTTGTTCTCGGTTTAAGCGTAAACTCACTTAATTTTGATAAGATATTAAGTCTTGTTCTGAAATAATTAAGTAATTTTCCTTCCAAAGTAAATGTATCTTGATTTGAGATTTTTTTTTATATTTGTAGGCTACTGGAAAACAAGACAAAAATATTATGCAAATCATTTCTTGACATGTGGTCGGACACTGATGATGATGAGGATGATGATGAGGATGTTTGGGAAAGTCTGCATAAGGTTTAGAGAATAACGATTCTTTAACAGAAAATACATAGATCACTTCAAGGCGTTTCGTCTCAAAGATCGTTCACTGTAAGCGCTCTGTGTTGAATATACAGCAGAATGACATCAGCACTGCAAAAACACAACTTCATCAGGATTTCACTCGTGTTACACTAAAAAGTATGCAAAAACGCATGAAATATTACAATGCTCTAAGCATAACCAAACGATATGTAGTGAAGCTTATGAAGTCACTATGAAATCAAAATTGACCATTCTTATTTTATTATGGAATAATGCAGTATTTATTATAAATTACTTATCCATGCACATTCATGTGCATTCTTGAATCAAAATTAGTGACATCTCTTCTCTGATGACGAGGGCGGGGCCACCTGTCACTCACATGAGATCCACCAATAGCAAACCACAACCATCCAATCAATTCCCAACAGACAAAATCAAGCCCCGCCCTACATTTGATCTGAGTTTAACTTGGATATTCGTCACAAGAGGGAAGAAAGAGCTTCCATTTTAATGCCGTCTTACACAACTTTGAAAAAATTGGTAGTAAGGGATATTTGAGAAAAATTAACTTAATTCAAGATATTCTCTTTTGTGTTTTGCCTTTTTTTTTACTGGAAAACTAAATAAATATAGAGATGAAGAAAGTGATATTTGCAGTGTCAGACTCATTCATACACAAAAAACAAACAAACAACAAACAAACAAATGCTCCTCGGCTCAAAGCCGGAGACACAAGCCTTTAAATTCACTATCATAAATACAATTTACCTAATAAAGTTGAGGAGAAAACAGGAAACGTGAAGTACAATTTTTTCTTTTTTTTTCCAAACCTTTTTCTATTAAAAGCAACGCTGACATCACGAGGTCACAGATACTGAATGGGGCTGAAGGCACGTCGCAGGGCTGAGAAGGAAGTGTTCGTCGGGTGCGGATCCCTCTGTAGTGTGCAGAGTTCAGTTAGTGTACACTACTTCAGGAGAGCGCGGTACAGAAGGAGAGATCTGTTTGTCTCTCGCTCCTGCTCCATGTAGAAGATGAAGTCCCTGAGATTGACACGTGTTATTCTCTGGCGGGAATACTGCCGTGACGAGCCGGAGGAGGCCGACGATCCGGCCGGAGAACCTGCCGAACTCCCCGACACCTGAGGAGAACAAAACACAATTCTCATATTAACAATTTAAGCGCTGGGACCATTTTTGGGGATTTCCGCCTGGACTTGGCCTACCCAAATTGAAAAGCTTCCCATAAACACATACAGTGGTCTAAATACACAATTTTGGTGTCATTTTACAGGAAACCCTGACATAAAACACTACATAAAAGTTACATAAAACACTGCTAAAAGTGATAAACATTTAAGTTTTAAGCTTTTTGATTTTTTGGTTATAAATTCATTTTTGAAAGTGTATAACTCAGGCCCTGTGTGCTCTAGCACCCTGCAGACAGTTTTGGCTGTTTCCACTAGATGGCAGCAAATACTGGAAAAAAGAATTTTGTCTGTATCATGTTGTATGCAAGATTTATTTAAATGGATCTGAAGGGAGGAATATTACCTTTTTTATGTAATTTCCGCCTACCCAAACCTAAAGTCTCCCCATACCCATATACAGTGGTATAAATGCAAAAATCGCCTCTTTTTTTGGGTTTATTACAGCTCAGACAACATATACTTACATGTTTATCACTTTTAGCATTGTTTTATGTAACTTCAAAGGGTTTCCTGTAAAATGACACCAAAATTGTGCATTTAGACCACTGTATGTGGGTATGGGAAGCTTTTCAATTTGGGTAGGCCAAATCCAGGAAATGGTCCCAGAGTAATTTAGTGTAAATAAGTTACTTTGTGTAAAACAAATGCCAAAGTGATGGATATCTCCAGAAAGTAGACATTCAAAGCTTTCAAATGGTGCCACATATGAGGTCAGAGCTCCTCCACAGTATATACTTGATGACGTCATTCCGGACCCTAATCAGGGTCCTTGGACTTTAGGAGGTTAAACATACAGGCACAGTGGTTCAGAAGTGCGTAGGAGACTCAACTCACAATAGCTTCCAGTAACGTTTGACATTATCATGACACTACGCATGAAGTAGGGCTGCACGATAAATCGTTTCAGCATCGATATCACGATAGTCACATCGCAGGATATGCAATGTCAAGTACAGGGATCGTAGTTGATCCGTACAGACCGGTTCGAAATGCACGTGATTCTTAGATTAATTGCAAAGTTTAACCACCACAGAGGGAAAGGTTATCATTTGCATGTGTTTTAGGTCCTGTCGGTTTAAACATTCACGCGATTCTAAACCATTCGAGACGCTTGAACGGACACATACACGGAAAAGTTGTCAAAATGCCCATCTTAGTGAGTATCCTCGTAAATACAGTCACTTATGTCTTACTTGAGCATAAACGATTGAATGAAAACAGATGTGTATCATTATATTGGATCCGTGCGTTCTGTCTTAAAGTGACAGCAGCCTAATAAACATTAATGTTAATCAAACAACAAAATACAAAGAGAACATCACTTCTGTAGCTTTAACAAAGATTAATTATATTTAATTTATTCAGTGAAGACTATGCAGTGTTATTTTACATCTGATTATTCAATTTCTGTACCTGAATACTGTTGCTGAAAAACATAAAGCACAGTTTATTTCAGTTGTATTCTATTGTATTTATCTATATTTGTAATTTCTTTATTATTTTCTATGCAGATTCACTACCCTACAAAATAATCCCAATAATTCTAGAATTATTCATTCTTTCTAAATAGAGCTATTCAAGTTATCTGGTGAAATTGTTTTCATATTGCAATCGCAGACAAAAAAAATAGTTTTTTTTTCCCCATATTGTGCAGCCCTAGCATAAAGGTAAGGTGATTTATGATATATATATATATATAGGGATTTTTGAATAAATTAATTATATAAGATTTGTAGAGAAACCTTTAAAAAGTGACTTATGCCTTCAGTAACATTCATGCAGACTTCATTACATCAACTGTAAGTAAAGGAGTGTCGGTGTTCTTGTGTGCACTGAATCTTAAAATGCCCTTTGGATCTGAAATCATGCTGGAGATCATGATCATCTTTAATGCTTAATGCAAGAGAGACACAAACCAAATACTAAGACATTCCCATATTTATGTTAATTTTCCTAATTGGCATCAAGCGCACACACAGAATGAATCAGAAACACTGGTTTAGCTCCACGTCAGTGGACACATCAGTCACAACCACTGTTTATACAGGCCAGAAGTATAAAACATTGGCATTTCTGATGTTATTACGATCAGAAAATGTCTTTTCTTAAACTTAAATACCAGTGGATTACACTGAGATACACAGTTCGCCTCAAACGGGTTTATTCTTACGCTCACATTCTCACAAGACTTCCTGTTCATCTGCTGCTTTCAAGCATAAACTGAAGGAGAAGTCAAATAAACAAACGGATTCTTACACAGCTGAGTCAGACCTCCATCTTTCATGAATAACAGAAAAATATCAGATGGTAGAAAATTCACATAACACAAACAACCAGTCGAAATAAGACCGGAAACAAAGTCTTTCTCTCCAACAGACGTCGCACAATTAGACTGATTGCGCTCGGTAAACACAAAGCACACGGAGGCCGTAATGGAAACCATCTGAGGGCATCAGAAATCCTGCATACGCCAGCGAATGCATGGTGGCCGCTTGTGTCTCGTTTCCACCGAGCCATCAGCGGATCTGACGGGCGGAGTGTGCTGAGGTGGGGTGAATTTAGGACAGGCAGCGTGCGGGACGCCCTCGGGGCTCAAGACCTCCAGAAGCAAGATCTGGACTCATCAGGCCAATCAGTGTTGACCTCATGTGAAAGGCAGGCATGCCTTCTGCCATGGCAATTAATGCCAATCATAGCCTGGACCAATCAAACGCATCCATCTACCTGGACACGCTGACGGGCCTCTGGCGTGTTTGTGTGCTGAATATTCACATGCGTGCATGTGTTTGAGAGATGGAGAGAAAGGAAAACAGTTGAAGGAAGAGACAAAGGAAGAAAAGCATGCAACGTGAAATACAAATTTAGCTATAAAGCAGCTCTACAGATGACAACAGAGTCTTTATTCAACTCAAGTCAGTTCAATGTTGATTCAGTTCAGTTCAATAAGTGTCAATGTTGCAGTTCATCAATTATGAAATGAATTAATTCAACTCAAGTTAGTTCAATATTGATTCAATCCAGTTCAATTACTGTGTCAGAGTTGCAAATGTCATCAATTTTCAACTGTAAAGCAGCTCTACAGAAGATAATAGTGTCGTTATTCAGTTCAAGTTTTGTCAGTTCAGTCAAATCTATAATATTACTGAATGTTAAAGGTGCAGTGTGTGAATTTTAGCGGCATCTAGTGGTGAGGTTGTGAATTGCATCTCCCACCGCTCACCCTCTCCCTATCAGAGCGCATAGAGAAGCTACGGTGGCCGACACAGGACAAAAATATCATCGTCGGAGAGAGCAGAGAGTGACTAGCGCTCTGTAGAGAAGTTTGTCCGTTTAGGGCTACTGTAGAAACATGACGGCGCAAAATGGCGATTTCACTGTAAGTAGATAGAAATGGCTCATTCTAAGGTAATAAAAATATAACGGTGCATTATGTAAGGTCATTATACACCACTGAAAACATAGTTATGTATATTATATTGCATTTCTGTCAATAGATCCTCATAAATACTACACACTGCACCTTTAACACACGTATACAGAACGATTATTTTTAGGATTCGCTTGTGCACTGAAATGCAGTTGTCACTCCTGAAAGTTTGCAGTACGAGTCTTTTCTCTGTGCGTTTGGCCTCAGGATCACAGATTGGCTCCAGCGCCTGCAGGGCCACACGGAGGCAGAGTAAGTGATCCAAACGCAGGCAGAAAGGTCAGTCCTCCACCGGCACTCACGTCTTTCCTCCCACTGTATGAGTCCTAAAGCCAACGCCAATAACCCAAACACAGCCCTGTTGATGTCTGTTTCCATGGAGATTCGTGCATCTTGTAACCTCACGTTAACGAGTACATAAACACAAACACACACACTCAGCTGATTCAGAGTCAAGGGAGAGAAACACTCCGAATTACTGCTAATTTACATTTTGGGATTGTCGAATCAGTGCTGAATTTGGCAAAGGTCAATGTGGAGCTGAAGGAAGTGGAGAAGAAAAGATTGTGGGAAGGCAAAAATCCGCGAGGCAAAAAACAGCATGTGTCATTTTATCAGCGCCGAGCCCCTCGCGGGCGTAATGTCATATGACATATCCATCCGACAGCTAGCACACGGATACCTCCATACATCTTTTCAGACAATTTCTGACTGCGCGCACGTGTTTCGAGCAGAGAGAGAGACGAGCCTGAAGACGGTGAGAGTAACAAGAATCGCCTGCCAGCCTTCTCACCAACACACTGCTGATGACAATCTGCCAGCGGCACCAACAGACACACAATCACATGCACACATACGTGTCTCCTCACCAGCAGAGCACGGGAACATGTGAGGTGACAGTGACCAGTAATGAGGGAATCAGACCTCGTTTAGACAATATGTGTGTGGTCAGAGACACTGCTGCGCTTCAGTCTGAATCTGACTTTGGCTCAGAATGATCTAAATAGATTGGAATCGAGATCTGGTTACATTTAAAAAAATACAAGAACCAAATGATTTTTTATGACATTCAGATTTGCAGTATGACCTTAAAATCTTTTTACAAATCAAATTTGTTTATTCATTCTACAAAAAAAGGAATAAATTGTAAAATGTCATGATTTCATATGATAAAATTAAATAAAAATTAATAAAATAAAATAATAACGACTATAATATGATGTCTTATAACTCGAATACATCTTGAGTATTGACATCCCTAAATCTGATAAATAAGATAAAATGTAAAACATTATTCGATTTAATTAAATTTAGATTAAATTCAATTCTGTTGAGAGACTCAATATTGCATCTTATAATAACTCTAATACATCTTGAGGATTTATTTATAAAATGAATGAAATCCCTTATAAATAATAAAACAAAATAAATAAGATGGATGGATGGATGGATGGATGGATGGATGAATAGATAGAGGGATGGATGAAAAGATGAATAGAAGGATGGATGGATGAATAGATGGATGGATGGATGGATGGATGATGGATGAATAGAAGAATGGATGGATGGATGGATGGATGGATGAATAGATGGATGGATGGATGGATGGATGGATGGATGATGAATAGAAGGATGGATGGATAGATGAATAGAAGGATGGATGGATAGATGAATAGAAGGATGGATGGATGGATGAACAGAAGGATGGATGGATGGATGAATAGATGGATGATGGAAGAATAGAAGGATGGATGGATGAATAGATGGATGAATAGAAGGATGGATGGATGGATGAATAGATGGATTGATGGATGGATGAATAGATGGATTGATGGATGGATGAATAGAAGGATGGATGTATGGATGGATGATGAATAGAAGGATGGATGGATGATGAATAGAAGGATGGATGGATGGATGAACAGAAGGATGGATGGATGGATGAATAGATGGATGGAAGAATAGAAGGATGGATGGATGAATAGATGGATGATGGATGGATGAATAGAAGGATGGATGGATGGATGAATAGATGGATTGATGGATGGATGAATAGATGGATTGATGGATGGATGAATAGAAGGATGGATGTATGGATGGATGATGAATAGAAGGATGGATGGATGGATGGATGATGAATAGAAGGATGGATGGATGGATGGCTGGATGATGGATGAACAGAAGGATGAATGGATGGATGGATGGCTGGATGATGGATGAACAGAAGGATGAATGGATGGATGGATGGATGGATGGATGATGGAAGAATAGAAGGATGGATGGATGGATGGATGATGATGAATAGAAGGATGGATGGATGAATAGAAAGATGGATGGATGATGAATAGAAGGATGGATGGATGATGAATAGAAGGATGGATGGATTGATGAATGAATAGATGGATGGATGGATGGATGGATGGATGATGGAAGAATAGATGGATGGATGGATGGATGGATGGATGGATGGATGAATAGATGGATGGATGGATGGATGGATGATGGAAGAATAGATGGATGGATGGATGGATGGATGGATGAATAGATGGATGGATGGATGATGATGGATGAATAGAAGGATGGATGGATGAATAGATGGATGTATAGATAAATGATTCAATATTAATCTGCTGAGTGCTTCTGTATGACGTCTTAATTACATTTTGAGGATATATTTCTAAACAAATAAATTAAATCTCCAATTCTCATATTATTTAAATCTGTAGAAAGGAACTCAATATGACATGTTATAATAATCCAAAGACATTTAAACAAGTCAATTAAAAAAGGCTGAAAGAGTTTCTGGTTTTGTCTGATCCTCATCCGTCTGTGTGCTGTCTGTGACCTTCTGACCTCTGACCGTACGCTGCTCCAACTGAACATCTAACAACAAATGTTTGTCGGTCTCAGTTCTGATTATGAACCATCTATGTTTCTATTTTTCCCTACAGTTTACAAAGAATATCGATTCTAGACCGGAGATCAAGCCCAGCCGATAACAGGTTGGTACTTTTATTTGTAAGCCAATCACAGACTGTGTAACTAGTTCAGTTTCCCTCCGTGTGGAGCGCATGGACAGGGCCAGATTAGCTCCCATGTTTACTTCAGGTTAATAAAGTATGTTCTGCGCCTATGCCGTCTCAGACTCTCTGATAGTTTGACATTGGCAGAAGGCTGAAGGTTGAATTTGCTCCGAGTCCATCTTCAGCTGGTTTCTGCTGATCCGCGTGTTTCTGAGTGTTTTTGAGTGGCGGGAAGCAGGAGCCCTTGATGCTGGAGCCAATATTGGACTTGGCTGCGGTTTCACCTCAGGGCTACAGGTTAATGGTCCACTTTGCCAGAAACACACACACACACACACACACACATTACCAATACTGCTATCTCAGCAAACACACCAAGAGAAGGCAACTAAATATGAAGCGATAGATGGAATCAGAGAGAAACGCAGATGGAAGCGCCGTTACAGACTGAAAGAACAAACTGATGAATTCTGACAGTGGGAAAATGAACAGTTTATATGTGGTCGATTGATTTGAGTATGTCACTGACTATAATGCTGAAGTCTGGAGAACACGGTGGCTGATATAAAGCTGATATATATACACACAGAGAATATATAATTTAAAAATATTAAAAATGTATATATAATGTACAGTGGGGAGTATTTGATACACTGCCGATTTTGCAGGTTTGCCCACTTACAAAGCATGTAGAAGTCTGTAATTTTTATCATAGGTACTCTTCAACTGTGAGAGACGGAATCTAAAACAAAAATCCAGAAAATCACATTGTATGATTTTTAAGTAATTAATTTGCATTTTATTGCATGACATAAGTATTTGATACATCAGAAAAGCAGAACTTAATATTTGGTACAGAAACCTTTGTTTGCAATTACAGAGATCATACGTTTCCTGTAGTTCTTGACCAGGTTTGCACACACTGCAGCAGGGATTTTGGCCCACTCCTCCATACAGACCTTCTCCAGATCCTTCAGGTTTCGGGGCTGTCGCTGGGCAATACGGACTTTCAGCTCCCTCCAAAGATTTTCTATTGGGTTCAGGTCTGGAGACTGGCTAGGCCACTCCAGGAACTTGAGATGCTTCTTACGGAGCCACTCCTTAGTTGCCCTGGCTGTGTGTTTCGGGTCGTTGTCATGCTGGAAGACCCAGCCACGACCCATCTTCAATGCTCTTACTGAGGGAAGGAGGTTGTTGGCCAAGATCTCGCGATACATGGCCCCATCCATCCTCCCCTCAATACGGTGCAGTCGTCCTGTCCCCTTTGCAGAAAAGCATCCTCAAAGAATGATGTTTCCACCTCCATGCTTCACGGTTGGGATGGTGTTCTTGGGGTTGCACTCATCCTTCTTCTTCCTCCAAACATGGCGAGTGGAGTTTAGACCAAAAAGCTCTATTTTTGTCTCATCAGACCACATGACCTTCTCCCATTCCTCCTCTGAATCATCCAGATGGTCATTGGCAAACTTCAGACGGGCCTGGACATGTGCTGGCTTGAGCAGGGGGACCTTGCATGCGCTGCAGGATTTTAATCCATGACGGCGTAGTGTGTTACTAATGGTTTTCTTTGAGACTCTGGTCCCAGCTCTCTTCAGGTCATTGACCAGGTCCTGCCGTGTAGTTCTGGGCTGATCCCTCACCTTCCTCATGATCATTGATGCCCCACGAGGTGAGATCTTGCATGGTGCCCAAGACCGAGGGAGATTGACCGTCATCTTGAACTTCTTCCATTTTCTAATAATTGCGCCAACAGTTGTTGCCTTCTCACCAAGCTGCTTGCCTATTGTCCTGAAGCCCATCCCAGCCTTGTGCAGGTCTACAATTTTATCCCTGATGTCCTTACACAGCTCTCTGGTCTTGGCCATTGTGGAGAGGTTGGAGTCTGTTTGATTGAGTGTGTGGACAGGTGTCTTTTATACAGGTAACGAGTTCAAACAGGTGCAGTTAATACAGGTAATGAGTGGAGAACAGGAGGGCTTCTTAAAGAAAAACTAACAGGTCTGTGAGAGCCGGAATTCTTACTGGTTGGTAGGTGACCAAATACTTATGTCATGCAATAAAATGCAAATTAATTATTTAAAAATCATACAATGTGATTTTCTGGATTTTTGTTTTAGATTCCGTCTCTCTCAGTTGAAGAGTACCTATGATAAAAATTACAGACTTCTACATGCTTTGTAAGTGGGAAAACCTGCAAAATCGGCAGTGTATCAAATACTTGTTCTCCCCACTGTATATAATAAATGGTATGTACAAATATATAGACAGTAAAAATATATATGTATTTTGTGGAAATGGTGATAATTTTTTCAGGATTCTTTGATGAATAGAAAGTTTAATAAGCACCATTTATTTGCATTTATTAAATGTATTAAAGCATTTATTAAATATAGAAATCTTTTGTAACATTATAAATGTCTTCAGTGTCAACTTTGATCAATTTAATGCACCCTTGATGAATAAAAGTTTTATTTTCTCTCTTTTTTTAAATCTTACTACAAATGTTTGAATGGTATCATATATATACACTCACCTAAAGGATTATTAGGAACACCTGTTCAATTTCTCATTAATGCAATTATCTAATCAACCAATCACATAGCAGTTGCTTCAATGCATTTAGGGGTGTGGTCCTGGTCAAGACAATCTCCTGAACTCCAAACTGAATGTCAGAATGGGAAAGAAAGGTGATTTAAGCAATTTTGAGCATGGCATGGTTGTTGGTGCCAGACGGGCCGGTCTGAGTATTTCACAATCTGCTCAGTTACTGGGAGTTTACAAAGAATGGTGTGAAAAGGGAAAAACATCCAGTATGCGGCAGTCCTGTGGGCGAAAATGCCTTGTTGATGCTAGAGGTCAGAGGAGAATGGGCCGATTGATTCAAGCTGATAGAAGAGCAACTTTGACTGAAATAACCACTCGTTACAACCGAAGTATGCAGCAAAGCATTTGTGAAGCCACAACACGCACAACCTTGAGGCGGATGGGCTACAACAGCAGAAGACCCCACCGGGTACCACTCATCTCCACTACAAATAGGAAAAAGAGGCTACAATTTGCACGAGCTCACCAAAATTGGACAGTTGAAGACTGGAAAAATGTTGCCTGGTCTGATGAGTCTCGATTTCTGTTGAGACACTCAGATGGTAGAGTCAGAATTTGGCGTAAACAGAATGAGAACATGGATCCATCATGCCTTGTTACCACTGTGCAGGCTGGTGGTGGTGGTGTAATGGTGTGGGGGATGTTTTCTTGGCACACTTTAGGCCCCTTAGTGCCAATTGGGCATTGTTTAAATGCCACGGCCTACCTGAGCATTGTTTCTGACCATGTCCATCCCTTTATGACCACCATGTACCCATCCTCTGATGGCTACTTCCAGCAGGATAATGCACCATGTCACAAAGCTCGAATCATTTCAAATTGGTTTCTTGAACATGACAATGAGTTCACTGTACTAAAATGGCCCCCACAGTCACCAGATCTCAACCCAATAGAGCATCTTTGGGATGTGGTGGAATGGGAGCTTCGTGCCCTGGATGTGCATCCCACAAATCTCCATCAACTGCAAGATGCTATCCTATCAATATGGGCCAACATTTCTAAAGAATGCTTTCAGCACCTTGTTGAATCAATGCCACGCAGAATTAAGGCAGTTCTGAAGGCGAAAGGGGGTCAAACACAGTATTAGTATGGTGTTCCTAATAATCCTTTAGGTGAGTGTATATATATATATATATATATATATATATATATACACACTCACCTAAAGGATTATTAGGAACACCTGTTCAATTTCTCAGTAATGCAATTATCTAATCAACCAATCACATGGCAGTTGCTTCAATGCATTTAGGGGTGTGGTCCTGGTCAAGACAATCTCCTGAACTCCAAACTGAATGTCAGAATGGGAAAGAAAGGTGATTTAAGCAATTTTGAGCGTGGCATGGTTGTTGGTGCCAGACGGGCCGGTCTGAGTATTTCACAATCTGCTCAGTTACTGGGATTTTCACGCACAACCATTTCTAGAGTTTACAAAGAATGGTGTGAAAAGGGAAAAACATCCAGTATGCGGCAGTCCTGTGGGCGAAAATGCCTTGTTGATGCTAGAGGTCAGAGGAGAATGGGCCGACTGATTCAAGCTGATAGAAGAGCAACTTTGACTGAAATAACCACTCGTTACAACCGAGGTATGCAGCAAAGCATTTGTGAAGCCACAACACGCACAACCTTGAGGCGGATGGGCTACAACAGCAGAAGACCCCACCGGGTACCACTCATCTCCACTACAAATAGGAAAAAGAGGCTACAATTTGCACGAGCTCACCAAAATTGGACAGTTGAAGACTGGAAAAATGTTGCCTGGTCTGATGAGTCTCGATTTCTGTTGAGACATTCAGATGGTAGAGTCAGAATTTGGCGTAAACAGAATGAGAACATGGATCCATCATGCCTTGTTACCACTGTGCAGGCTGGTGGTGGTGGTGTAATGGTGTGGGGGATGTTTTCTTGGCACACTTTAGGCCCCTTAGTGCCAATTGGGCATTGTTTAAATGCTACGGCCTACCTGAGCATTGTTTCTGACCATGTCCATCCCTTTATGACCACCATGTACCCATCCTCTGATGGCTACTTCCAGCAGGATAATGCACCATGTCACAAAGCTCGAATCATTTCAAATTGGTTTCTTGAACATGACAATGAGTTCACTGTACTAAAATGGCCCCCACAGTCACCAGATCTCAACCCAATAGAGCATCTTTGGGATGTGGTGGAATGGGAGCTTCGTGCCCTGGATGTGCATCCCACAAATCTCCATCAACTGCAAGATGCTATCCTATCAGTATGGGCCAACATTTCTAAAGAATGCTTTCAGCACCTTGTTGAATCAATGCCACGCAGAATTCAGGCAGTTCTGAAGGCGAAAGGGGTCAAACACAGTATTAGTATGGTGTTCCTAATAATCCTTTAGGTGAGTGTATATATATATATATATATATATATATATATATATAAATAAAAATTGACATCATAATTTTTCCTAAAGTTAAACAGCCACAAATCTCACAACATACCAAGAAACATTTCAGGCCAAAATCAAAACAAAAAATTGTTTAAAAAAAAAAAAAAAAAAAAAAAAAAAAAGATATATAAAAAGGATATTTTGTATTGTGATATTATTTTCATGACAGGTACACACATTTTCTTCCCAAATTCTTCCCAAACTCATTACTACTTTTCACTGTAATATGAACCAAAAATAAAAAGTAAAGCATTGCAAAAACAATAAAAAATAAAACAATAAATAAAATAATAAAATAATTTTTTTTTTTTTTTTTTCAAAAGAGCTAAATCTTCCTAAAATAGGCATCATGTTTTTATGCAAAATACTTCTTACTCATTTTGGTGTGAAAGGTGGCCAAGGCATGTATTCAACCAAAAAGTTGGATAAAACCAGACAAACACGAGCAGCACAACACTAACGTTCACCGTCATCCAGGGTCTGAGAATGACTTCAGACAGGATGACTTCTGAGTTTCCATTAGGACTTCAGTTCTCTCTCGTTCTCACTGTCATCAGGAGTGTGTGAGCGAGGCCCTCCCATCATGTCAGAGCGTCTGAGGCCGAGCCAAGAGCCAAAGCTTTCCCACATGTCTAGCTCCATGTTGCATTAGAGCGACCCCGGCCTCCCCTCTCCCCATGCTCAGAGCGCCCACACCAGCCTCGCCGCGGGGCCCGAACCGTCTCGCGCTCCGCACCGGCAACGGCCATTAATTAAGACCAGAAATTCCCTCTCACTTTTCCTCTCCTCCTCCTTTGCCAGAAGAAAAGGCCGATGAGGACATTTTGAAAGAGTTAGCAGATGTTGAGTGATTAGCCCGAGGCATTTTCGACATCGCCCGGGTGATGTATTTGATGTGGAGTTTATTCAGCTCCAATAAACGTATAAAGAATTACAATAATAATTCACAGATGTATATTGCGCGGATTATACGTGGAGCCCTCGCTTTGAACCGCGCTACGGCAGCCAAGAGTAACAAAGGCAGGAGAAAAGGATGAAAACGGCTTTGTTTTTGGGCTTTCTGCTAATCAAAGGGTCAGAGAAGCTTGAGAGAGCTGTTCTAACACACACCTTTATAATATTCAGTTTGCTTTGGTGAAACTCATACAATAGTGAATGTGGTAAACTATGAAAATACTAACTGGGGTCCTTCAATTGCTTAGAAAATAGTACTATGTGTGTGTGTGTGTGTGTGTGTGTGTGTGTGTGTGTTTAACTAGGGATGCACGATATATAAGCCACCATATCGGTATTGGCCGATATATGTTCATTTTTAATGTTATCGTTATCGACCCGTAAAGAAAATTTGGCCGATATATTAAAGCCGATAAATAATGTATTATTTCCTTCAGCTGAGACACTTCAGATGCACACTGTTCGCCATGATATTTTGCCATATAGTCTGTCATATAGACTACATAAAATTATAATGAGAACATTATAATTGTGTGTTTGGGATATGGCTTTTAATGGTGAGACTTTTGATTTTGTAATCAGGCTCTCAAAAATTATATAAAAATTTGGATTTAGATTTATCGGCAAATATATCGGTTATCGGCTTTCAAATATAAAGAATTATCGGTTATCTGTATCGGCCATCATTTTCACATCAATGCATCCCTGTTTAACACCATATCGCTTATCGGCTTTCAAAAATAAATAATTATTGGTTATCGATATCGGCCAAATGTTTAACACCATTGTTTATTAAGTTAAAGAATTATTAAGCATGCAGCTTTTATGATCTCATATTAAATGTGCTATATGTAAGTTTTTTCATGTATTAAAGGGATAGATGATTTACTCACCCTCAAGTCATCCTAGGTGTATATGACATTCTTCTTTCAGACGAACACAATCGGAGTTATATTAAAATATGTCCTGACTAATCCAAGCTTTATAATGGCAGTGAATAGCAGCCCAAAATTTGAAGCCCAAAAAAGTGCATCCATCCATTATAAAAGTGCTCCACACGGCTCCGGGGGTTAATAAAGGCCTTCTGAAGCGAACCGATGAGTTTGTGTAAGAAAAATATCCATATTTAACACTTTACAAACTGTAATCTCTAACTTCCGCTAACTATCATACGCACGTTCACGAGAGACTGGCGTTCCAGCGTATGACGTAGGACGCTCCGGTGAGAATATGCTAGTTCTCGCGAGAACCAAGTTTTGTTTTGCTCTATCTTCTGCGCTTCCGCGTTCGTCACCGGAACTTACGCTACGCCTACGTCATATGTCATTCGCTGGAACGCCAGTCTCTCGTGAACGCGCCTAAGACAGTTAGCGGAAGTTAGAGATTACAATTTGTAACGTGTTAAACTTACGTATTAACCTACGTGTTAGCGTATTTTTCTCACACAAACGCATCGCTTCACTTCAGAAGGCCTTTATTAACCCCCTGGAGCCGTGTGGAGCACTTTTATGATGGATAGATGCACTTTTATGATGGATAGATGTACTTTTATGATGGATAGATGCACTTTTATAATGGATGGATGCACTTTTATGGACTTCAAAACAGAAACAGCCATTAACTGCCATTATAAAGCTTGGATTAGTCAGGACATTTTTTAATATAACTCCGATTGTATTCGTCTGAAATAAGAAAGTCATATACACCTAGGATGACTTGAGGATGAGTAAATTATGGGGTAATTTTCATTTTTGGGTGAACTATCCCTTTAATTGTTTTTTTATTGCCAAGCTTGTAACTAAACTTTAAAAAAACTAGACTTAGGTTGTCAATGAAAGCCTGTAGATGTTTATGTAAACGACTTGGGACGTTTTTGCAAGGAAAATCAAAAGGATGTGACGTTTACATGCTTCTGTTGAATGACACATGAAATGAATGCTTATACAACAGCGAAAGAGCCGTTCTGTACTGTAATGTCAATGTGTCATAGATTAATTCAAACTATAGTCTCACATAGCCAGATCTACATAGTCTATAGTCTCAAATATACTTTATAATCAAACTATCCTAACAGTGTAATTTTAATGACCTCATCTGTCGACATGATGCCAGTGAATTTCAGAGCTGGTGCAAACATATCGACATCACTATGATCAGATGCTTTCTGAACCGCTGTTTCTTATTTTTGTTGTGTTTATTTTGTTATTGAGAGGAAAGCGTGCAGCACATATTCACATATTCATGTAAACGTCGCTCTCAGCAGTGTGGGTGCCGTTGAGATGTTCGTTAACAGTGTATCGCTGCTGTATAATATAAGGTATTTACAACTTCTAAGCGAAAAATGAAAAGAACATCGACTTGAGTATATCAGAGCATTGAATCACGTTCAGTCTCTTGTACATTACGTGAGCGCAATAAGTTCCTGGCTGCAGTGTCGCTAATAACAAGGGTTTCTGAATTCTACATACAGCCCCTTTAACTGAGAGACTATATATTTATACTTAAATTTATACTAAATTAATTTGTCACAATACAGGACCTTTCAAAATGAACTAATGGAGGGAAAAAAATTTAAATAGCATAAATTACGCCCAGGTAATGGTCCTCTGATAAATACAGTTTTTTTAAATACTTTAAGTAGATTAATTTTATTGGAGTGTCTATTTACACTAAGTGCAAATTGCCCGGCTTGTTGGCAAACGCTATTTGCACTAACTCCGCCCACTGACATCTGGTTGGGCCAGTTTCTGGGCGTTTAGCTCGATGACCCCTTCGGAGATGCGCTTTGGGAAACACTTTCATCTTGAGCCGTAATTGAGCCGCTATTGAAGCTTTGTCTACTAATTAGAAAATTCCTGACCTCCAGCGAGATGTTTTAATTATGTGTTGTGTCAACGAGTTTGCCGATTTAATCCACACTCTTGAGTGGGTGTGCAGACGAACCGGCACGTCTCTCTCTCTCTCTGTCTCCTGTCCGTCGCACATGACCTCGTGGCCGTTCTTCATCGCCATGTTTGTTTTCACATGCTTAAGTAGCCAAACAAGATGCTCACGAGGAGCCGTTTACGTGGGTGTGAAGCGAAACAATGCGACAGGGCTGCTCGCACGGAGAGCTCGGTGTCTGTGAGTCAGTGCCACACTGTACAGCAGCAGTAGTGTAGAGGTAAAGTGCGCGGCAGAAAGATTTGACGCAAATCGACCCGAGCTTCGAATCCGTTGAACTCGCTCTACTCCCTTTTCCCATCACATATCAGATCGGAAAGGAATTTATTTTCAATAACAATTAAAAAAATATTCGAAAAGTGGAAATAAAGTGTCTAATGTGTGTTTATCGGTTTAGGGGTAGGTTTAGGGAGGGCTTTATTGTCCCAATTAGGTGGCATTCATTTAATAATTTTAACAAATATAATCATTTACACTCTGTTATTATTGCATACTGTTTAATGTACAACAACACTGAGGTTCAAATAGTATCTTCCACCATTTATATAAAGTATAAATATCATCTAACTAGTGTAAATAGCAGATCGCTATAGGAAACGCTGCTGTTTTACATAGTGTAAATAGCAGCTATCGCTAAGAAAATATGCTATTTTCACTTAGTGTAAATAGAATCTAGTTGCTGTTTACACTTAGTATAAATAGCCGCTGCCTTTTTTTATTGTTTTGGTCTCTGGTGAGGCTCATAAAATAGTGAATGTGGAAACCGATGAAAATGCTAATTGGGGTCCTTCACTCGCTTGGAAAATAGTACTATGGTGGTACCATGGTAAAATATTAGGCCATATATATATATATATATATATACACATATATATACACTGCATATGTGTGTGTGTGTGTGTGTGTGTGTGTGTGTGTGTGTGTGTGTGTGTGTGTGTGTGTGAAAAAGAGTGTTATTATGGGTAAATGGGTAACACTTTATTTTACAGTGTCATTGTTACATATGTTATATGCAGTTACTATAGTATAACTATAACTATAAATTATGCATAATTACATGCAACTAACCCTCAACCAAACCCTAATCCTACCCTAACCCTATAGTAAGTACATGTAGTTACTTAATATTACTCAGTACTTAAATAAGTATAATTGCAGTGTAACAATGACACCTTAAAATAAAGTGTAACCAATAAATGTATAATGAATGCAGCTTTTATGAGCTTGTATTAATTGAGAGAGTTTTAAATATATATTTAAAATGAACTAGAGGAGAGAAAAATAGCATAAAATAAGCCCAGGTAATACTGTGGTACTAAACACTGATAGTCAAAGACAGTTCACCATAGTATTAAGTCCAAAACAGTATTAGGCTTCATGGTCCGAAACAGGCTGAATGTGCAATTTCGTTAAACAATAAGGAGAAAAAGCTGTAATATCAAAGAGCAAGTCAGCTCATATTTGTTGCTGTATTAGATTTTATGTAGCGTAAATACTGGAAAAGAGAAACACAGAGTCGTGCTCTTCTGATCTTGATGAAAAATGGCAGAATTACATTCAAAACAAACAACTGCAATTCGCTGCCCAACTAAAGAGCAACAAATCTCAAAAATGGCGGGCTGGTAAGCATCTTAATGCCTGACATAAAACACAAGGAAAAACACGGCCATGGCGATGCATAGCAACTGCAGATTTTCAGTCAAGGAGAAAGAAGGCGAAAAAAAAAAAACACCTTATTACTTCTAACTCCTGCAAGCCATTTTGGTCTCCAAAGGTTTCAGAGCGCCTGAGGCGCAGTGTCTGCAGTGTTTCGGGAAATGACTTGCCTTCGCACGAACACGGCTATGTTCTGCAGCAGCCGCGCTCTCAGCATCCCCTCTCACTCGCTCCTTAACCCTTTCCTGCCTCGCGCGGCACTGACTCACAGACACCGAGCTCTCCGTGCGAGCAGCCCTGTCGCATTGTTTCGCTTCACACCCACGTAAACGGCTCCTCGTGAGCATCTTGTTTGGCTACTTAAGCATGTGAAAACAAACATGGCGATGAAGAACGGCCACGAGGTCATGTGCGACGGACAGGAGACAGAGAGAGAGAGAGACGTGCCGGTTCGTCTGCACACCCACTCAAGAGTGTGGATTAAATCGGCAAACTCGTTGACACAACACATAATTAAAACATCTCGCTGGAGGTCAGGAATTTTCTAATTAGTAGACAAAGCTTCAATAGCGATCGCCTTGAGTCGGAGCGTCCACAGGTTACGGCTCAAGATGAAAGCGTTTCCCGAAGCGCATCTCCGAAGGGGTCATCGAGCTAAACGCCCGGAAACTTCCCTGGCAAACAAACTTTCCTTGCTAGGAAACTTCCCCGTCCCTCGGTTTTCAAAGCCTGAGAGCAACAAAGTAGCTAGACGCTGAACAAAAGGGCTAATTAGCAGTCATTATTTTTCTAGAAAACACAAGTTTTGAGGGGAACACAGTGAAACTGAGCAGGAACTATAATTAACTGGAAGTTCGTTTAGGGGGAGATCAGAAAGTTCCTCTCAGAACCGGCTGTAATGTGACTATTTATTCCTATAAACAGAGCAGTTGTCTAGAAACAAACTCTTTTGAGCAGAACCGCTCAGCCGACAGAGTTGCGTGAAGATAAACAGGGGAACACGACCCAAACACATGTGAGCCAATCGTGGCATTTTCCATCACCATCCGCGTTGACCCTGATCTCCTCTGACTCAACGCAGAAAAACTCACAGCCCATTAAAAGAAGAATGAGCATCTTTGGCAGTTGTGGAACTTTAAAAAGTGGCGCATTAAAAATTGAAAGCGTTTCACATGTAAAACGAACCCAATTAGAGTTCCAACGGGAAGCCGGCGTAATGAGTATCGAGTCTAAACGATGGTCCTCAGAAGATCCCGCTAATGAGGCCTTGTTGGTTTTGCCATCCTCGCATTTTAAACGCCGTGGTTTGGAGTCATTTCTACGGCTGTTTTAAAATTTAATTGAAGGAGGAGCTAAAGATAACAACGGAAAAGTTAAAAGAGCGATGCATCGCAGGAGGTTCGCCACTTCCAAACACTTTTTGATGTCTTTGTGAAACTGAACTACAACACTTGGCAGAAAAACATTTGAACCTTAGAACCTCCAACAAGGGTGACCTGACAGAAGGAAAACAATCTCTAATAGGGTCGTTACGGGAAAGCGCTGCACGGAAGAGTTATTTTTGAGCGTGAACGCGGGGGAGCCGGAGCCTGTTCGCGGAGCATCAAAACTTTCTTTTAACGCTGATGTGGCGACCGAGGCCCGTGATCCACCCAGAGCTGTCAAATGTGTCTCGGCAAAGACTCAAAACATCTCACTCCAAATGAATAAACTATGCGCACACACCACGGAGAGCTCATGAACATTTTAAAAAGCTTCAGAAGAGCCAAACTGTTTGCCCTCCACGAGATGTAGAAGAGTCCCGCTTCTATTAAAACATTTGCGTATACCAACTGGGAGAGTCTCTTTAGGTCGTCAACTTCTCAAACTTTTGTTAATGCAGAAACAGTCATGTTTAATATGATTGCGTCCCAGAAAAGAATAAAGACTCTTAAGGGCCTTTCATACGACTCACATCAATGATCCCCAATGCATTGAACTCTATAGAGCTACAGTACAGCCGCCAGTGTTGTGTTGCAGGTCAAACGTTGTAATTATGTTTTTAAAGAAGTTTTTTATGTTCACCAAGGCTGTATTTATTTGATCAAACATACAGTAAAATAGTGAAATATTATTACAATTTAAAATGCATGTTTTCTATGTGAATATATAGTAAAGTGTAATTTATTCCTGTGATCAAAGCTGAATTTATCATCATTACTCCAGTCTTCAGTGTCACATGATCCTTCAGAAATCATTCTAATATGATGATTTGATGATCAAGAAGCATTTATGATTATTATCAGTGTTTAGAACGGTTGTGCTGTAACTAAGATTAAAAAAAAGAAGTTAATATTTTTATTCAGCAAGGATGCAATAAATTAATCAAAAATGACAGTAATGACATTTATAATGTTGCAAAATACTCTATTTCAAATAGATGCTGTTCTTTTGAACTTTCTATTCATTAAAGAATCCTGGAAAAAAAATGCATGATGGTTTTCACAAAATATGAAGCAGCTCAACTGTTTTCAACATTGATAATAATCATAAATGTTTCTTGAGCATCAAATCATCATATTAGAATGATTTCTGAAGGATCATGTGACACTGAAGACTGGAGTAATGATGATAAATTCAGCTTTGATCACAGGAATAAATTACACTTTACTATATATTGACATAGAAAATATGCATTTTAAATTGTAATAATATTTCACTATTTTACTGTATGTTTGATCAAATAAATACAGCCTTGGTGAGCAGAAGATTACATTTTTCAGATTTAAAAACTTTTGACCGGTAGTGTATATCTATGCAACTAGAATATTAAAGTCATCTTTTTGTGGCAGTGCATGTGGAAATCAAAGTGATGCATGACGTTTGAAGTCCTGGTGTGATGTGAAAGGGTCTTCATCGCTTGCATGGGAAGTTCTGGAACATCTGAGCATCTTAAGATGGTTTCTTTTGCAATGCAAAAGTTGATTCAAAACACTATTATATTGATATACACATCAAACTCACTATGTTAAGCAAGCTTGGTGCCAAAATCCAGTGCTAAGCTGAAAACTAAGCCTGTTTCATCACAGAAGGCCGGCGGGGACGCCTCATACCTGCATCGCTTTACACACCAAATCCGACTTCCTTTGTATGTATGCACAAACCTTATCTACATATTGACTCGGTTTAAATCTACACTCTTGCAGTGATAATTGTACAAGTTTGCAGGAGGAAGTGCTGAAGTCTTCCTGTACCTGAGGCGGGACGTTCGGCGGGGGAAGCCCATCGGCATTGTGGGAAAACACCTAGAGCATCGTCTGATATCCAAACAGCTTCACAACACAAACACACACACTGAAGAAGAACTAATGCACGAATATGTGCATGCATACAATAAGGATTTAGACAGAAATTAACCTGCCAGATTTTGCTGCAATAAAACACAAAGCACAGGAATAAAACATGATTGTGTGCCCAGAGAGAAAAGCAATAAATTGATTCGGATACACAGAGTAACACAAGCCCATGTAGGTTTTTGTGCCCAGACCACCCATAAGAGACATGTCAATCATGTAGGTGTGTTCAAACACAATCAACGCCACGTAATTATGAGCATATGTGTATGATGACATGTAGACTAGGATTGCACGATATTGTTACCAAATAGTTTATTTATGCACTATTTAATTGTGGATGCTTGTTTAAACTTTGCTGTATGGCAGCACTAACATAAAGGCACAGCATAAATGAATGCAAAGATTTAAACCTTTAAGCACAGAAACAAAAGCATTTTAAGCACTATTAAAGAGTGCATGATAGAGTGATTGATTATATGCATTTAAAGTGATGTATTTTGCACAATCTTACTGAAATGCATTATGTTATCCATTAGCCAAAACACTAATTTTCACATTGTATTTTAAAAGTGAAGTGTCTTTTTTGTGTTGTTGTATAACTACTTTCCAATCACAGTTTAAACGCTGAGAAAGTTGAGTAAAAATGTTTGTTTAAGCATCACAATCACAGCAACATAGACTCAAACATGGGTTTAGGGGGCGGGACTATCTGTCTGACTGACCAATAGCACACAGTGGGAGTGGTCTGGAAACCTGTTTGAAAACCAGTATTATTCTCGTCTGAATTATTCCCTATCCCCTATATAGTGCACTGTCTGATCATTCCCTATCCCCTATATAGTGCACTGTCTGATCATTCCCTATCCCCTATATAGTGCACTGTCTGATTGTTCCCTATCCCCTATATAGTACACTGTCTGATCATTCCCTATCCCCTATATAGTGCACTGTCTGATCGTTCCCTATCCCCTATATAGTGCACTGTCTGATCGTTCCCTATCCCCTATATAGTGCACCGTCTGATCGTTCCCTATCCCCTATATAGTACACTGTCTGATCATTCCCTAGCCCCTATATAGTGCACTGTCTGATCGTTCCCTATCCCCTATATAGTGCACAGTCTGATCATTCCCTATCTCCTATATAGTGCACAGTCTGATCATTCCCTATCCCCTATATAGTGCACAGTCTGATCATTCCCTATCCCCTATATAGTGCACAGTCTGATCATTCCCTATCCCCTATATAGTGCACTGTCTGATCGTTCCCTATCCCCTATATAGTGCACAGTCTGATCGTTCCCTATCCCCTATATAGTGCACAGTCTGATTGTTCCCTATCCCCTATATAGTGCACTATATGCCATTCACCATGTAGAAAACAGTAAATGTGTGAACAAGTGACCGATTTTATCCGCAGCGTCTGTTTATAATTGTAGGGGGCGGGGCTTCAGATTCTAGAGAGCGTTTGATTGGACAGAAAATCTGATGAGAAGCTGAAATGCAGAGTGATGTCATCAAAATCACTGATTCCTATTGGTGGAAGTGAGAGACTGTAAGTTTTGAACGCTTAAGCCAAAAAAAACTTTAATTTTGATTTCATGGGGACTTTAACTATACAAAATAGTATAGATTTATAATATATATTTATAATATCTTCTTAACAGTATCAGGCAAAATATCTGTGCATATTTCCACGCATTCACACACACACATCGACCTGAACACATAATGAACAGTCTGAAAGTGAGGGAAATATCAGATCCTCTTCAGAGCGAGATCACAGAGAGCATCACTCAACTGTGTTCATTACGGCTCAGAATACATAATTTATGGATTGTTAAAAAATACATGTCTGGGTTCTTCAGACAGCAATATGACAGATGTAGAAAGGAGAAACTTCGACGCGAGCGACTGTGATTTGGGCGGCTGCGGAAAATAAGAGCGTTTAAATGCTGGTTTAATGGCGTAGCGCGCTTTATAATTACCATCTGCAGGTTTCAGTCACACACACACACACACACACACACACATAAAGAAACAAAAACAAGCAATCTGACATGCTTATTTGAGTTCATTCATTTGTAGATTTACAACAGTGTTTCTGAACAAGCCAAACACATTTAACATGTTCACATGCATATTAATTACACTATAAATGTATTTACAAAACCTTTGAACGCAATTTCATTTAGTAAACGCCACATTGCTTGAGTCAAAATGACGTACTGTTTAGCCAAAAAGGCAGGGAGGAAAAAGAAAACGTGAAATCTGAGAGTTAATTGGGCTCTCTAAGTAAAATCCCCCAGCAGGCCGCGAGGTAAACGGCTCTTAGCAGGCGGATACGAGGAAAGGCAGGAATCCCTGCACACGGATTACTGACTCCTGCATTATGCATTCAATGATCGATTCTAAATCTTAATTACCCGAATCACAAACACACACCGGCTCTAATGAACTGTGCGGCCCGTCAAACAGCTGGCTGAATATATTTATTAAGATCACGGTTAAATTTAATTATTTGGCCAATTAGCCACGGACGGCTCCGATGTCTCAGAGGACACGGGGAGATGCAGATATTTAACATCTCAAACAAAACCTTTCGCGACATCTGCTGCCAAAACCGATAATCGGGATCTGAACTGAACGATTTATGCAGCACTACTGGGATTCTTTCCATTAGAAAACATTGCAAACTTTTTAAAACTGATCAAATGGAGGAAGCAATGAACAGCGGGAGAGCAAGCGAGAGATGGAGAGAGAGAGAGGAGGAATTAAGCTGAGCCAAAAAGTGTGACTTGGATTTAATATTTTATAATTGCCAAGGGACATTCCAAGATCAATGAATTTTTTTGCCCGAGACGCACATCAGAAAGAGATGTACTTCAGTCTTTTTAGGGAACATTGGTCTATTTAATTCAGGCGCCTGATGCATGTGAAATATTCCTCCCTGGCCTCCGACGAGTCCCTCGGGCAGAGCTGCGGGCACACATTACCACTTTTAATGGGCCGCCCTCAGAAGAGGCGAAATAAGCCAATAACCCGTCCACGCTAATGGATTGGCTTGTTTATTCACTCCAGCCCTCTCTTCGGCTAATTTTAGCCGCGCCACGCAAAACAAAACACGTCTGTCAAAAACACGTCGCATCAAAACACAATCTACACGCCATATGCTCGTCTGAAGCGGGAACACTGGAGGAGATTACTGGAGATTTGTTGTTTTAGACGCGACTTTTGCAAGGGAAAATTCGGCTGGACATGTCGAGTGTTTTATTAAAAACGTATCACACACTAGGCGTTCCGTACGGATCACTGGTGCTGCGTTAAACAGGAAAAGAGGCGTATGAATGGACATTTATACTGGAAGTATGGAAACACAGCTCATGTGTGGCGTTTGTGGCGTACATAGTGTTTGAACATAAATGTGTGTGTACAAAACCACCTTATAATGGTAAAAATCATAAGCAGTGTCTCAGAACAAGCCGTTTACAGTTTCTATGCAATGTGACGTCACATATGCTTAGGCCCCGCCCACGACTGCTGATGGACTCCGCCCCATTAGCATAGACCCCGCCCACAGTGAGCTGTACACAGTCTGCCATGTTTATCTCCTCGCCAGAATATTCAAGTATGAAATGTATTCTTATTAAAGCTACTAATTCAGTCGAGAGCAGCGAGTGATTTTCTGTTTTATTTTGTTGTTTGATTCATATTAACAGCATATACTGTATATTACGCTGCTTTCACTTTAATACACAGATCTAATATACACATGCGATTCTTTACTGGCTGTTTACGTTCACAGACATAACGACTGTGTTTATGTGAACTTTTGTGATAACCGTGTGTGTATTGGACCGTATAAGCGCAAAAAGACGTGAAAGAGAACTTAGTTTAATACTCACGGGACGCTCCGTCTGACATCCAGCTTTCTGTGTGTGTGCTTCGGGTGTGTGCGCTCAGAAAACCATATATCAGAAGTTTAGACTGATATGGCTTTAAAACGCATGCAGATAATAAACTCTCATGATGATGGAGAACTGCAATGCGATAGAGATGATCATCAAAACCAAACAGATGTTTTAGTTTTCGGCAGAGTATTCCGAGGCTCCGCCCTCTTCTGGAAAGGGGGCGGGGAACCGCAGCTCATTTGCATTTAAAGATACACGCACGAAAACTGCATGTTTTTCCTTCCACTCAAAAATGTTTACAACATGATATAATAAATGATCTGTGGGGTATTTTGAGCTGAAACTTCACACACACACTCTGGGGACACCTGAGACCTGAGATATTACATCTTGTAAAAAAAATTGTAGGAAAATAAAGTGAGTTTGTGCTTAAAACAAGATAAATATCTGGGCACCACTGGCAGATCTTGTTTTAAGCATAAACTCTCTTCATTTTGATATTTTATTTGCTTCCCAAGTAAATGCCTCTTGATTTAAACAATGATATTTGTACTGGAAAACAAGACTAAGTAAGAAAATTCTCACATATTTTATGATTCAATATTGCTTTCAAATGCCTATTTGAGCCGCATTAGAGCCGATGAGGTCATGAGCGACTGAAGACATGGTGTCATATCATCCTAACATTCCATTCGCAGAAAACGTTACAGAAGAATTCCAAAGCGGGATTTCGGAATGTCTTTTCCAGTCGCTCTGAAGCGCTAGGTGCCAGACAGGTGCTGAGTTTGGCCTGCCATCTCCACGCAGAAATTCAATTACAACTCCTCCTGAAGCGCCTCCATCTGCAAACAATATGGTGCTCCTCTTTTTAATCAAGCCTTCTCCTAATGCAGCGACCGAAGGCCCGTCAAATTAAAAGTCACTTCCAGAATCGTTACGTCCGCTCTGAGTTCTAGCCAAAAATAAATAGGTGATGATGATTTCTGCAGAAAGGTGTAAAGGTGAAACTTGCAGCTGAATTTGGTTACGGTAACTCATTTCCCCAGCAGCAAATCGTTTGAAAACAGTTTGATTATAAAAATCAATTCAACTTCGGCTCTCAAAATACTGTTACATGTGTTTTTGATGTCGACGTGCCGTTATAGACAAGAAATGTGAATCAAATCAGCGCATGAAGACGCAGTTTGGTGCATTTATGTGGACGCCATACATTTGAACGTCTCTTTCCATCTCAGATTTCCTCTTCCACTGCCAGCCTTTAATGAAAGATCATTCCAGCATTTTCACTTGCTCGTGTCCCCAGGCATCAACCTTTCCACCAGCAGAACGTAGCTGACACAAATAATAAAATCAAAAAGAAACAACATTCTTTAATAGAGAGCAACACAAAAGTGTTTTGCAGTAATGTCACAATGTAGCAGAGCTCAACGAGACCGCGGCTAATTTCACAGACGCGAGAGAGCGCAGACTCTAAATACATTTCCGAAGGATGATGGGAAGTAGATCCTGGGGTGAATTACATCCAACTGGATTCAGATTCCAGTCATATTCGCTTCAAAAGACTCAATGGCCTCTAGTGCACCGTACAAACAACCGCCGTTAAACACAAACCACTGAAACAGACGCACAGCGCTGGTGTTCGGGGGAATCAAATTTCACCACAAAATAAAACACATTAAATTTGCAAGATGCATTATGTCAATTAATTATATTTACTTACTCACTAAACTTAATTACTGTAATGTATATGGAAGTTTTATTTCAGAGTAATTCTCAATGGTCATTCTCATTACTGTAAAATATTTTTTTTGTACTTTATTACAGTAAAAATGACTGCAATTATAATGCAATATTTTTCTATTTAAATCAGATTTTTGTTTAAATTATATTAATTATAAATTAAAAAGAAATACAACATATACTATCACGATGTATGCTTCACCATTTAAATGATATGTTTTGTACATATAGCATTTTGCATTACAGAATAAGAGTAATTGTTATGAAAATAATGTCTGAATGAAAAATGATTAATTGCAAATGGAATTTTTTGACAGTTTTCTTTCCTGTGTTAATATATACTAACGTTCGAAAGTTTAGGATCACTATGATTTTATTTTATTATATTTTTTAAGAATTATTATTTTTTTATTAACTAACTTTTATTATTTAAGATGCATTAAATTGATCAAAAGTGACAGTAAAAACTTTTATAATGTTACATAAGATTTCAAAAAGATTTTCCACAAAAATATGAAGCAGCACAACTGTTTTCAACATTGATAATGATCAGAAATGTTATTATTAGAATGATTTCTGAAGGATCATGTGACACTGAAGACTGGAGTAATGATGCTGAAAATTCAGCTTTGATCACAGGAATAAATTATATTTTACAATATATCACAATAGAAAGAAGTTATATTACATTGTAATAATATTTCACTGTTTTAACTGTATTTTTGATCAAATAAATGCAGACTTGGTGAGCAGAACATTAAAAGACTTATTTCAAAAACATCCCAAACTTTTGAACAGTGTATTTCCTATTGAAAGTGCATGTGCCTTTAAAAAAAATAAAATAAAATAAATAGCCAATAAACTTCAGGTATGACATTAGGGGGAGGGACATTTTAAATCGAGAGCATCTGATTGGACAAATCTGTGCAGTGTAGGATATATTTAATCTATTTTCCTGGAAGCAAAATATGAATACATAAAGAAATACTTAAGTGACATGGACAACACCATACAAAACTCTTAAATAAAGTAAAATATAAACTCTTTTTTCTTATGATTTTAGGGGGAAATGAGTCCCGGTCATGTTCCTGACAGGTTTTGTTTGCAGCCACCTTGTATTAAAGGGTTAGTTCACCCAAAAATTAAAATTCTGTCATGAATTACTCACCCTCATGTCGTTCGACACCCGTAAGACCTTTGTTCATCTTCGGAACACAAATGAAGATATTTTTGTTGAAATCCGACGGCTCAGAAAGGCCTCCATTGGCAGCAATGACATTTCCTCTCTCAAGACCCATAAAAGGTACTAAAGACGTTGTTAAAAAGTTCATCTCACTACAGTGGTTCTACAATAAATTTATGAAGCGGCGAGAATAGTTTTTGTGCGCAAAAAAAATTCTAAATAACGACTTTATTCAACTTTATTCTTGTCTTCCGTGTGGACCTCTGACGTGAACTCACGAAGCACCACGACGCATGCGCGAGAATATGACGTAGAGCCGGCGGAAGCGAGGAACTTTATTTACAAGCAGAGGAAGACGCGCCGTATCTAAGCTGTTGAATTCTACATTGATTGTGCTTGAGGTCTTGGCGTAGTGCTCAGAATGGTGCTAAAGTGTGCATTTCCTGGATGCCCGAACGCCGGCTCTACGTCATATTCTCGCGCATGCGTCGTGGTGCTTCGTGAGTTCACGTCAGAGGCCTAGACGGAAGACAAGAATAAAGTTGAATAAAGTTGTTATTTAGATTTTTTTTTGCGCACAAAAACTATTCTCGTCACTTCATAAATTTATTGTAGAACCACTGTAGTGAGATGGACTTTTTAACGTTGTCTTTAGTACCTTTTATGGGTCTTGAGAGAGGAAATGTCATTGCTGCCAATGGAGGCCTTTCTGAGCCGTCGGATTTCAACAAAAATATCTTCATTTGTGTTCCGAAGATGAACGAAGGTCTTACGGGTGTCGAACGACATGAGGGTGAGGAATTCATGACAGAATTTTCATTTTTGGGTGAACTAACCCTTTAATGCTAATCTCTGATTCATAGCTGGATGTATTCTGCTTTATTCCCAGACAAGCGTGGGACGGGCAGTGGGAATGTATCAGCAGGATATCCCATCATCCCTGACCAGCGGCTTCTAGATTTGGCTCTGGTGCCGGAGCGTCTCCATGGCAAAACTGCAGTGAAATCCATTCTTCAGAAACTTAATTATATCTAGATTAACAAGGGAGGTAATTAATTTCTTTAAGATGAGTATCTGTACCACGCCTCAGGCTCAACTTTGTTGTCAAAACTGTATATTTAACCATTTTTAAGTGCAAAGTTTCACTAGAAGCAATATGGAGAATCCTAGAGTTTGCAGGCTTGAATATTAGTACAGATTTGTGGTTATGCATATACAGTCAAACTAAAATTTATTCAGACACCTTCAACATTTTCTCACATTATCAGCGTTTATTTGCTATTGTTTAGAAAATGGTGATAAAATATGACAATCTTGATAATGTCAGATCACTTTGATAGAAAGGTGTGTAATGGATGACAATCAACCAATCAGCTGTTAGATTTAAGAACACAATTAGATAATACCAGTTTAGCTCAACCAATGACCAAGCAATGCTTCATTTTGTTCAGTCTGTGGTGTCAAAGGTCACATTAGCAATTAAAGAAAAAACACTTCAGCAAAACATGCTCAGCTCAAAGTGTCTGGATCATTTTGCTCCCAAATGTTTATCAGTTTTACTGGTAGTCACTGTATGAAGAATTTTTGGGTATAATATGTCACAGTTTACTTTATTTTGCTATCCTCACTTACATAAATGAGCTATAGTGTCCTGCACACACTAGTGAAAAATTATATCTGGTGTCAGAATCATTTTTGGTTTGACTGTATACTGATGATATGAAACACTTCATCTTACTTTACCAAAAAGACTCAACAAGAGGGATATTTCAGTAACACTTTACAATAAGGTTTCATTTGTTAACATGAACGAACAACGGACAACTGTATTTTTATTAGCTAACATTAACAAAGGATTATAAATGCTAAAAAATATATTGCTCATGTTAAGAAATGAGACCTTACCCACTAAATATTGGACGTGGGATAGACGTGCAGATCATGTCTATATTGGGTCCGTCGGTCCATGACCAATTCTGGACATCTATTCAACGTCCAAACTAGGTCCACTATTTGACCTACTACTAGGTCATATTGACGTTCAACATTTGACCTTTGAACTGGGTAATTTTTTTGGACGTCATTTGGACGTCTATGACAGGTGCAGGAAATAATATGTAATTTTTTTTATTTACAAATATCAACATTGTTGCTATCAACATGATTAATACATACGAATACAGATTATTTATAAACAAACACGATTTATTATGTGTATGCCTATTTATTTATTTATTCAGTAGGCCATGTTTTTCTTTAACTGGTTTATTTATTTTAAGTAGCCTAATCAAGTTATTTACTTATGCTGAGGCAATCAAATGGAGTTTTTGGAAAATGATCTAGTCCCATTTCAGAAGGTGGCATACTGATCCAGATCATTTTCCAAAAACTCCATTTGATTGCCTCAGCAGCAGGTGATAACTGGAGACGCATACAAAGGTGTAATGCATTTCCTGTTGAAACTAGCTGCTGAGCCAAACAAAGCTACAGTAAAATTAATACACGGTACAGAAAACATGTCCTCCACCCTCTTGAAACATGGGACTACAGTTATAGAAGTTGTATAAAAACGACGTCTAAAATTAGTCTAAATTTGATGTTGAAAAGACGTCCACAAATGACCCATCTGGACTATAAATAGCCCTTACACGGAGGTCCCACAGACGTCAACATTAGACGTGCGGTAGACTTAAACAACCCGTTACAAAACAGCCCCTTCGGTGGACCGAAATTGGACGTCCAAAAATTACATAGAAAAGACATCACTCCGACGTCACATTGCGCAGTGGGTATTATAAAGTGTTACTGAATTTCCATACGTGCCAAAATTAACGTGGTCTCTCATCCTTCCTGCTGCATTATTTTCCATCTTGGCATACTATATAAAACACCAATGTATTATTAAGCATGATGTAGCTGACCCATCCGAACTGGCTGCCCTCCAGGCAGGATACAGAGCGCTATTGTCTGGACCCTTCCGTAGGCCAGTCGCCCCACTGCTCTACAGGACCATAGGGAAAACTGAGGCACTAAACGGCCTTTTTCTCTGTGATGTATAGTGCCTTCAACTTCTCTCTTCCTCAGCGATCCCTCTTGGGCTGCAAGGAAAACCACTGAGGGCGTTTTACACGGATGTGAGGTGTTTTTAACAGAGCTCAACCTTCAAACCAATGCAGCCAAGAGTAGAAACGGAGAGGAAATCTACTGCTTTGTGAACATGAATGAAAATATGTACACAAAAACGGTGGAATATATGACTCGGACGGAGAGTTACACGTGAGAGAACCGTCAGTGAAATGATGGTTTTCATTTTGTGCAATTGTTTATTTGATGCTGACTGTTGGTTTACGGCTGTTGGATTCACAAGAATCGGGTGGGTGTGGTGCAGCTGACAGGAACGAACTCATGCACTAAAAAATAATACAGAATAACACATCCGAATGAAATGAGTCATGTAAGGAAGTTATCTTTAACCTGGTGTGACAGGCATGCGTGTCGGCGCAGGTCAGTGTGTGGAAAACCAATGAGCAGACGTTAGATCACTGACCTGCACAAACCCTCGAACGGATCTAAACCGCACACACTCTGTGTGTATTACCATCTTCTTGTGGTTACTGAAATCACCGTCGAGTTAAAAATCCACGTTGCATTATCTGTCGTCGCTGTGCGTGAAATGGTGATTGTACTGTTGTTTGCAAAAGCCTCACAAACATTTGCAGGAAGATGCAAACAAACATGTCAAACGTGAATCATGAGGTGGGATCAGCCGTGACATCTTTCAATGTGAATTCGTCTGGTTTTAATTTAGAAGGAAGTTATGCTTTGTTCACTTTCTCCAAAAACAAGATTGCAAATGTCATACTCGAATGTTCTGACTGCTTTTTACAGTAATATGCCATAATATGTAAGTGTATATATACACTGCCCGGCCCCAAAAAAAAGTCGGCATTTGGATTTCAATAGGAAAATGCTTAAGGGTCTATGATTGAATCATTATTGCAGTGATTATTATGTTTCTAGCATGTTATATGTTTTTAATTTCTTAAACAACCATGCAGGAAGACATGAGGGACAGTTCACCCAAAAATGAAATTCTGTCATCATTTACTCACCCTCAAGTTGTTCCAAACCTGTATGAATTTCTTTGTTCTGCTGAACACATAAGAAGATATTTTGATGAATGTCGGTAACTAAACAGTTGATGGACCCCATTGATTTCCATAGGAGGGAAAAAAATACTATGGAAGTCAATGGGGATCAACTGTTGGGACAAAGAAATTCATACAGGTTTGAGGGTGAGTAAATGATGACAGAATTTTCATTTTTGGGTGAACTACCCTTTAAATGAGTTAAATAATGTCTCTAATGAACTTGTGTGAGTTGTGAGAAAACGAGATGTGTGTCAGATCCGTGTCATGTTCGGCAGCAGATCTTAAAGTCACAGCAGCACTAATGATGTCTGTCATTAATGTTCATCAAAGAACAAAGGGAACAGAGAAAATTGTAGCTTTAATATGGATTAATCTATATTTAATTTATCATTTATGCAGTGAAGACTGTAAAGTGTTTGATAACTTTATTTAATTTCTGTATATTTATTATATATGAAGGCCACAGGTAAATATGACATTTATTATAATGGGTTTATGTGAAGATTGTTTTAAGTTCACTTAAATTAAAGCTTAATAAATGTTGAAATTGACAGCTTTCAGTTATACTGTAATGTTAAATGTCTATCATTAATGTTTAAAAAATGACATCAGTATCAGTATTAGTGTCAGTGATACTGGCCTTCATTCATTAAAAAGATGCCATTACAACAAATATTTAAAATATACTGTCTTTAAGTTGTTTTTACATTCATTTGGAGAGTAAATGTGAAATTATTACAATGTAAAAATATTAAAAACTCCAATGTTTTTAATCACGATAATTACAGATAATATATATATTATAGTTGATCATTTTTTAATTAGAACATAGTCTATATAATTTTCTAATTAAATCATGCATCAAGACATTATCATTTTCTGTAGTAAAAAAAAAAAACCCTGATATAAACTAATTTTTAATTAAAAAAAAAAAAAACAATATTGGCCAAAACTAATTTGGTCACCAACATTTTTATCACCCCATTGAATCTTTAGGTCAGTCCTGATTATTTAATGTTTTCGTGTTTTAAATATTTTTTCAGAGAATTTGCAGCATAATTTCTTAAATTTAAGTTTTATTGCCATGACTTATTTGTCTGCTGCCAGAAGCAGAATATCAGGACAAAAGAAATAAAATCCTGGTTATTTATATATTTATTTACTTAAGCATGTACAAGTCTAGACTTGAGCTCAGCGATGAACAGTTATACATACTGCCCGGCCAAAGTGCTGGACTCTTGCATTGTTAATACAAGATCTTGAACATTGATGCACCTCTGGATGGAAATAACATCACAACATTTATTTCCATGAAGAGCTGCAGCAATTTTTGGTTTCAGCTGAAATGTGTTAAAAATAAAAGTTCACTAAAATGTGAAAAAGAGCAGTAAAAAGCACTGCATATTGAATAAACGCAGGGGTCAGACTCTGGTTCTTGTGACCGTGTCCCTCGACCAGCCCTTTTAGCTGGGCTACAAAACGAAATGGCTCGCCAAGTAGACGTCACACAAACACACACACGGAGAAAGAGACAACACACCCGTGGCCTTCCTGTTTGTCTGTCTGAAAGATCTGCCCGCGTTTACTCAGGCTGGGAAAGATGGGAGGAGAAGAAAAAGACGAGCGAAAGAAGGCGAGGATACAGAAAGGCTGGATGGAAGGAAAGGCTGCTCACTCCAAGTTGGGATTGATTTACTTCATTAACCAAGATTACAAGTTTAACTTACAAACCAGAGGTCAAAAATTCTCATTAACAAGAGGACCGTGGAGAACCGCGGGGCTTGGAGACCATTCTTATTACTGACTACACATTTCAATCTGTCTTTGATGTTCATGTCTGCTTTTCTCTCTTTCTACCATCCGATTTTTTGGCAGGGAGGTTGATTTTAATTGTAGCTATAGAACAAGAGCAGAGTTTGCCTGTAAGCCTGCCTGCACATCTGTAGTGAGAGCATTTTTAGTGATACTGGGCGCAGTCCATCGCCCCGGGCGCATTTTAATGGTTCCACCCCCCTTTCATTCCCGGCTCGGATTGTTTTCCACGTGATTCCTGTTAATTTAGCTGGAGGAAAGGGCATCAGTTTTCCTTGTGCTTTTCCCCTCTCTTTCTCTCTCTCTCTCTTTTGCTCTCAGTCTTTCCCTACTCCTACCTTTTTCTGATCTACAACCCTAAAAGAAAAAGGTGACACATTTAAATTAAAAAGCCGACTCAATCTTCCCTGTTTTGCCCAATCTTTTCCTGTCTGCCTCCACTGCGATTCATTTCACTACACAGCAATAATTAGTGGTGTTTGCTAAATCGAGCATCACTGTTACTATTACTCATATGAGGGTTTGTGCTTTCAAATCACTAATAAGTGTTGGTGCTTCATGAGTGAATGAATAAATGCCTCCTCAAATCATTTGAGTTGCACCTATCAATGCCCCAGTAACCACCCAGAATACACTGAAAACACCCTGGCAACCACCTTAACACTTAGAAATGCCCTAGTAAGCATTCAGAAAGCCCTAGAAACACCCTGTCAACCATCCAAACATCTAGCAGAATAGCCTAGAAACACCCTGGCAACCACTCAAATACCTAGCAACACCCTAGTAACCAACCAAAACACCCTAGAAACACCCTAACAACCACCCAAACACCTAACAATGCCCTAGTGACCACCCAGAATACCCTAGAAACACCCTGGCTACTATGCAAACACCTAGCAACACCCTAGAAACCACCCAGAATACCCTAGAAACACCCTGGCAACCACCTAAACACTATAAATACCCTAGTAACCATCCAGAATACCCTAGAAACACCCTGGCAACCACCCACACAACTAGCAGAATACCCTAGAAACACCCTGACAACCACCCAAACACCTATCACCCTAGCGACCACCAAGAATACCCTAGAAACACACTAGAGACCACCAATAATACCCTAGAAACACCCTGGCAACCACCCAGAATACCCTAGAAACACCCTGGCAACCACCTAAACACTATAAATACCCTAGTAACCATCCAGAATACCCTAGAAACACCCTGGCAACCACCCACACATCTAGCAGAATACCCTAGAAACACCCTGGCAACCACCCAAACATCTATCACCCTAGCGACCACCAAGAATACCCTAGAAACACCCTAGCGACCACCAAGAATACCCTAGAAACACCCTAGCAACCACCCAGAATACCCTAGAAACACCCTGCCGAACACCCTAGCAGCCACCCAGAATTCCCTAGGAAAGCCCTGGCAACAAACCAAACATCCTAGCATAATGACAGTGAGTTTTGCACCGTGAGCAACAGTTTTAGAAAATATAAAAACTAGCTGCAATATTGGTTTTACTCTCATCTACTGAATGACATTCAGAAATCCCTCCTGACAACTAGTGATGCAGTGAGTCTGAAAGCTTGTGTGATATCAGTGATGATGTGAAAGCAAACGGTGTGAACACTAAGACACACTTTGCTGTAATCAATTACAAAACCTTACACAGATCCATTTTGTAGTTACAAAGCAGGTCAAAGTGAAACACATGTTCAACTGTTACATTTCGTCAAGGAAATGACATCACCTGCATGTCATACAGTTGGTGGCTCATTTCCTACTGAATTTAACCACACATACTCACTCAATCACTCACTCCAACTCATTTACACGTTCTTTTTCTTGTTCCGTCCCACACAGCATTTTTGTGCTGAACTTCAAAAGCTTGTGTGTGCGCTGAGAGCGAAAGGAAAGAGTTTGTTACTGTGGCTCCTGCCTGAACAATGACCCCGAGCGAGGGCCAGTTAGGGGCCCCTGTCTCCCTCTCTCTAATCTATCCCTCGGAGCACAGTAAGGCCTCTTTGTTTGCTCTCTCCGGCTCAGGATGAAGACAGACTTTACGCTCAACATGGGCTATCAGGTTCAGCCCCACGGCGATCTGCTGCCTGGCCAGACGAGAGGAGAGGAGGGGGAAGAAACACCCACAGCCGCCCCGCCACCAGCGCTACCTGATTTCAGTCACACACACGCTCAGACGGGGCCTTTCAGGGTAACCCACAGGACAGAAACATCACAAATGAGATCTCTGTAAAGGAGTAGTTCACCCAAAAGTGAAGAAATCCTCATGTCGATCTCATGTATTTCTTCTGTGAAACATAAAAGGAGATGTTATGAAGAATATTACAGCGAACACAAGGGGCTGTTACACTTCAAAAAGGACAAAAAGTACCATTAAATTATCATCAAAACTATCATAAAAGACCCTATAATCTCAACAATGTGCTCAGATTTGTCAGTCTAATCAAAAGTCAAAAAACATTTCTTATCAAACCCAAGAACAAATGCACTTTATATTCTTACACTGTAAAAAAAAAATTTATGATCAATAAGTTATGACAACTTATGTTTTTACATTGCTCACTCATGCAGTTATAAAGCATTATTTTAAGTCAGTTTAATGTCATTTAAGTTGCAATGACTTAAACATACAAGTTGATTGTACTTAAAAGTCTTAAGGTAGCAACTTTTTATTTACAGTATACTATATGACATCCATTGACTCATTTGTGTATGTTTTTTTTAGCCATTAAAATGTTATAAGTAACAGAAATAAGCACAAAACTTCTCCAGGGCCCAGAAAACACCTCAGACTCCAGAGAGTTGAGAATTGCAGGACAAATGACTGACAAACTTAAATAAAACATAAATGAAAAATCCATTAACTCGTAACACTTATTTTAGTATCATTGAGATACTATTATAGCTTTTATTAATATTTTTTTTAATTAATATTTATTTTAATTTTAATGTTTTAGTGATTTCATTGTATGCTTTTGTCATTTTTATTAGTTTTTATTTTATAAAATATGTATATATAGTTTTTAATAATTTTTAATATTTTTTTAATTTATTTTTTTATAGTTTTTTATTTAATTTAATTTAATTTCATATTTTTTTTAGTTTATTTTTTATGTTTTTTTTATTTAATTTCATTTAATTTCATTTATTTTAATTTTAATGTTTTAGTGATTTCATTGTGTGCTTTTGTCATTTTTATTAGTTTTTATTTAATAAAATATGTATATATATTTTAATAATTTTTAATATTTTTAAATTTTAGTTTTTAGTTTTTTTAATTTAATTACATTTCATTTTGTTAAAGTTTATTTATAGCTTTTATTAATATTTTGAATTTATTTTAATTTTAATGTTTTAGTGATTTCATTGTGTGCTTTTGTCATTTTTATTTGTTTTTATTTTATAAAATATGTATAGATAGTTAATAATTTTTAATATTTGTAAATTTTATTTTTTATAGTTTAAAATTTCATTTAATTTCATTTCATTTTGTTAAAGTTTATTTATAGCTTTTATTAATATTTTGAATGTATTTTAATTTTAATGTTTTAGTGATTTCATTGTGTGCTTTTGTCATTTTTATTATATATAAAAAAAATCTTTTTTATTTTATAAAAATATGTATATATAGTTTTTATTAATTTTTATTAAAAGTTTTTTATTTAATTTAATTTAATTTAATTTCAATCCGTTAAAGTTTATTTATAGCTTTTATTAATATTTTGAATTTATTTTAATTTTAATGTTTTAGTGATTTCATTGTGTGCTTTTGTCATTTTTATTAGTTTTTTTTTTTTTATAAAATATGTATATATAGTTTTATTTTTTATAGTTTTTAATTTAATTTAATAGCGTTTTAATTCATTTTATTTTATTTCCGTTAAAGTTTATTTTTATGTTTTTTGCGGTTTTTAGTTTTAGTAACTATAATAACCCTGCTTTAATCACATCTCTCTCATTACTCCGTCTCAGTTTGGTGGGTGTTTCCGGACACTGGGAGGCTTTTGTTTGGGATTAACGCTGCAGAACAGAGGCAGGATACTGCGACAATCAGAGGACCCCGAGTGAAGCGGTGCAGCTCACCCTGAGCTCGCGCCCCACGGCACATTCACGCGCAGATGAAATCTCTGCCGAGCCCCAGAGTGAAACTCGGAGAAGGCCGGAATACGGCGGCGCTGCCGTAGCCTGCAGCCACTCCGTGACCCCCTTAGAAAAGTCACATTCACTTTGCTCTGGAGAAAGCAGAGAAAATGCCCCAGGGCGGCACGCAGCCCCAGCCAAAATGAGAGGAGGTGAAAATAAAGTGAAAGTAAGTTAAGATTCTTCCCTCCGTCTATCCTGCACTTCTCTTCTCTTCTCTCGTGATCATGAGAGGTGGTCAGATGGGCGGCATTACTATGGAAAAACACCCTACAATTAAACACAGAAACACACAAAACAGCCAAGACCGCAAAAACACATTGGTACTGGTATCAGATGATACTTAAATATGTACCATGGCACTGAATAATTATTATATTCATAAAGCCCTTTAGCTGTGATATACATTACCATTCAAAAGATGGGGTCAGCATACTTTTATTCAGCAAGGATGCATAAAATAGATCAAAGTGACAATAAAGACATTTTAACTGTTACAAAAGATTCTATTTTAAATAAATTCTTTCTATTCATCAAAGAATCTGGGAAAAAAATGAATCACGGTTTCCAGCAGCACAAAATTCAAAATTGAAAATTCAGCTTTGATCACAGGATATAAATTACATTTGACAATACATTCGCATAGAAAACAGTTACTTTAAATTGTAATAATATTTCACATTTTTACAGTTTTTACTGTATTTTTGATCAAATAAATGCAGCCTTGGTGAGAACAAAACACTTTTTTTTTTTTTTTTTTTTTTTAAATCTTACCACCCTCAAACTTTTGAATGTTAGTGTGCATAAATATATTATGAATTTAGAGTAAATCCTGATAAATGTATTAATGCTGCTTCCCAAGTATGTTTAGATATTTACTGGAACACGAGACAAAAACATAGATTTTTAGTGATTTTTGTATTTTTTATTCATTAGATGTGCCATATTAAAAACAAAGAGGTTAGCACTTACGAAATCAATTATTCTGGGTTTCATATTAGTAATTATTTGATCACTTTGCAGAGATCTGTTTTTAGTTTGACATTAAACAGTCTATTTCTGGTCATAAGTGGCAAAAGAGCCAAATTAAGGCGACTTTAATGTGATGAAACAACAAAAGGAGGAGTGTTACGTGCTGCGTGTGTTGTTTTGTTTTTGTCTCTGCCTTTCTGTTCTCTGGTTGTGCTGTCTTGCTCTCAGGTCTCCGCTGATTGGAGTAAACGACTGTCACTCTTCATCAAGGTGTCGTCTCTGCAGCCAATCAAGTGCCGTCCTGGTGGTTAAAGTCTTCCGGCATGTCCTGATTAGGGGTGCAGAGTGTGTGTGTGTGTGAGGTGTTTAAGTTGGAGCCTGTCATACCTTGTATTTCTTTCGTTATTTGGCGTGTGAATCTAACACTTGATTTTGTACTATGTTGAGATGTGGGAGTTAAGAGTAATTTATTACCTTCTGGGGAAATAGAGAACAGGTAAGCAGCTCGCGTCATATACATACTGCCCGATATACATACTATCAAATGTTATATACATTAGGTAAGAGGTGAGCGCCCTCCATGTATTTTTGTTCTTATTTAGAGTAGGTTTAGCTTATAAGATTTCGGTTTTGCTTTTCACATTTTTCTTTGGTTAGCAAGTTTAGTGGGCTTTGGGGAACTTAGTTTATGAATTATTTTTGTTTTCTTCTTTTCTTTAATTTGGCGCCACCCTAGCTCCTTTTTCCCCGTTAGTTTATTGTTTTTTTTTATATTTCCTTCAAAATGCATTGTAATATAGCGCACACCTATACTGACTAGTGGCTTCGGCTTTATGTACCAATAAATCAATTGGCCTTATTCACCTTTGTGTCTGGTCTTTTCTGCTGCCCGCTCCATTACAGCAATATCAATATCTTTCTAACCCTAGACCTTTAAAAGTTCGTAACAAGGATGAACAAAATGCATATGTGTGTGTGTACATACACATTTCATGGTTCTGCTTGACGTCAGAGCGGTTACATTAAAGTGAAAGAGGTCAGGATGGTGTTCACGGAGCAGAAGTAACGTGTTTATTTAGTTAGCCCTGCTTTCACTGAGGTTGTGTTCACTGCAGGAACACAAAACACACACACACACACCAATGAGAAGGTTTTTTAAAAGACCAGCTGACATTCACAAAGTGTTTTTTTGCCCGGTTTATCGTATTCAAGCATTAGTGGAAATCCTCGAGGGGAATATGAACGGGCCTTCTGACGGCAAGAGCAAAGCTAAACATTCACCAGATGCAGCTAAACCCAATGACTTCATGTACAACACCATGTCGAGGAAATATAATAGTGGCGTTTCTGCGCACGGCGTAATCCTGTGTAATGCAGAGCAGAGCTGGTAGCCATATGTGGAGCGGCACTGTGATCTGCATCCAAACAACAGTGGAACACGCTCTCGGAGGACAGGCGTGCAGAGCGGCCCGTTTAATGCTGTTCAGTTTTTGCTCAGGAAAAAGACTAATGCTCACTCATGATGCAACAAGTGAACATCAAACCCGAGAGTACGACATAACACAACAAACACTGCATCATGAGCAGCATAAGATCTATTAAAGGCTGGTCGATACTGCTAAAAAAAATTAAATCTTGATTTTTTTCACTGCAAAAAAAATGTTTTTCTTACTTAATATTTTTGTCTTGTTTTCCAGTACAAGTATCTAAACACTCTTAAATGATGCATTAAATGATGCAAAATATGCATTTTAATTGAGAAGCAAAATTACATCAAATATTAAGTCGTTTACTGAAAAATTAAGTGAGATTTTGCTTAAAACAAGAAAAAATGAGGTCAGAAAAAGTATCTTGTTTTCCCTTTGAGTTTGGCAGATATTTTTTTCTTGTTTTAATGATACGTTTTTACATAAAACAAGACTTATCTTGTGTAATTTTGCTTCTCAAGTAAATGCATCTTGATTTAGGAATGTTTAGATATTTGTACTGGAAAACAAGACAAAAATACTTTTTTTTTTTTTTTTGCAGTGTTAAGGTTTCTGACACTACTTAATATATATTGATATTTATGCATTTGCTTTGAAATAGTTGAACATTTGTTTAATCTGAGATCATTTCAGCCAAGCTATTATAGCCAACTAGATTCAAAATGATTCATGTGAGAATTGGAATACTGTAAAAATCTAGTTAAAAACATTTTTCACAAGTTTTCTGGAAAACAAATCGTTTTGAGGCAAACGAATCATTGAAGAGTTTTGAATGACTCAAATGAATCGAACTTATTGAATCTCTCACAAATCACAAAACAAGATAAATTACGGAACTAGTCTAATGACACAGTCTTTAAAAAGTCAAACAATAGTTCATTAGAATCACTGTATAATGTATAATGTACAATTACAATGTTGCTTGATTTTTATATTGACAGCAAAATCCTGAATATTTTGAGAACATCTGATACATCAACCAGCCCTAACGTCCATTAAGGCTGGTCGATATATTTTTTTAAGCTTTTTGACAATATACAACGTATCTTGATATTTTATTTACTTCAATCACTTCAACCAAACATCCATTATAGCCAAAGAGAGGTAAAATGATTCACGTGGAAAGTAAATTACTGTAAAAATCTTGGTAAAAATAATCAAGGCATGTTTTCACACTGAATATGAACTGTTAGCTGCAGGAAAACAAATCACTGAAGAGTTTTGAATCAATTCAAAGAAAATTATTGATTTATTCAAAAGAATCAAACTTTCTGATTCTCTCACAAAACAAGGAAAGATACACCGCATCATAATCAGCATAATATCTTGGTCAATACAGCTAAAAAAATATATCTTGATTTTTTTACGGTTTCTGACACTATTCAATGTATCTTGATATTTATGCATTTGCTTTAGATTTTCTTGCTCAACCAGAGACAATTTCAACCAAGCCATTATAGCCAACTAGGTTCAAAATGATTAATATGAGAATTAGAATACTGTAAAAATCTAGATCCACACTGTTTCTGGAAAACAAACTGTGAATCATTGAAGAGTTTTGAATCAACTCAGCTTAAATTGATTCACTCAAATGAATCGAACTTACTGAATTTCTCATAAATCACAAAACAAGATGGAACTTGTCTAATGACACAGTCTATAAAACTGACTGGAATAATCAAAACATTGCTTAATTTTATATCGACAGCAAAATCCTGAATATATTGTGAATATCTCAAATATCGACCAGCCTTAACTCTTTCCCCACCATTGACGGAAATGTCCGGCTTTCCGTGTTCTCACTGTTATACGCTAGGGGGCGCTATTGCTCATCTTCTGAAAGAGTACAGAATCTCCTGATCAAAACACAGGCGAAGAAGCAGCAGAAACAAGTGATAGAAGAACATATGTACAATAACGCGATCATCAAACATTAAACAGCATACAAATCAAAACTGTCTAATGAAATGTCGACCCAGGACGAGCTATAGGACTGTGAAGCTTTGGGGTGTCGATGGACTCCATCTACTCCATCTGTGTTTGATCATCGTTCTGAATCTCATCTGGATGTAATCTTTGACAAAAATGCGATTTTCTCAGCTTTTTGATCAAAATATTGCTTTTTTTAATGAAACTTACCCACATTCAAGTGTTGATAAAAAAAAGAGGCTCTGTTCTTTCTTTTGATATATTGCATGTTCAGAAGAAAATATTCTGGGGAAACTTTTGTGAAAATTATCAAAAATGCTGGTGATGGCTGGCAACTTTTTCAAAAACGCTGGCGGGGAAAGAGTTAATATATATGGGAGGATTAGAGCTACTGTAACTGAATAATGACATTTCAATCCATATCTCAGATTCCAAGCGAAGGCACTGATTTAGAGAGGTTCATACCTCGACGCCTGTCGTCGTAGCTCCCGGCGAGTCCACTTTGCGTTTTTTCCGAGGGCCGATGGCGGCGAGTGCCGTCAGATTGGCGTCTCGTTGTCTCATTTGGGCGAGTTCCTGCTGCTGCATCTGAAAACAGAAACAACATCATGTTACACACCAGCACACACAACTGTGCACCGGAGACATAGATGAAGTCCGAGCTAACCCTCTCAAGGAAACTATTAAAGGGGTGGTTGATTATGATTTGACTGTTTTAACTTTAGTTAGTGTGTAATGTTGCTGTTTGAGCATAAACAACATCTGCAAAGTTATGACGCTCAAAGTTCAAAGCAAAGGGAGATATTTTCTTTTACAGAAATCATTTTTTAAGAACTACAACAAATGGCTGGTAGGGACTACAACGAACTTCTTCACGGGTTAGTGACATCACTAACCCTAACATTTACATAAACCCCGCCCCCGGGAACATGTTGAGAAGAGGAAGAGTTGTTGTAGTCGAGCACATTTGGGAGTCGCTCAAGCTGTCATCCGTCTTTCACATTTATTGCAATACAGTACGAACACAAATGCAATAGCATGTCATAAAGCAAGATGACAACATAAGTTATAACCGTAATTAAACTAAACTATCCCTGTTCTCTCTTCATGCAGCAGATATTCTCTGGCTCATCTCACAACAGTTCCCACACCAGCGATTTATAGATTATTATGACAGAATATGCTAATCAATGACTTGAAGATAGTTAACTCATAAATTCATCAACTATCCACTCAGAAACGTCCTGTCTCATTCTACATGTTGTCATTTCTTCTTGAGTCTCTCCATCATTGTCTGACTCCGGTTTGATCATAAAAGGCTGAACAGTTTCTGACATTTTCAGTGTGTGTCTGCGTGAGGTAATCGGAGCTGCTAACACGAGCTCTTGAAGCTCCGCCCTCTTCTAGAAAGGGGGCGGGAGCAGCAGCTCATTTGCATTTAAAGGGACACACACAAACAGCTCACCCTCAAAAAGTGACAATTTTAACATGCTATAAAAAATGATCTGTGGGTTGTTTTGAGCTAAAACGTCACGACTCAATAAAATGGTGATGCAAACTACTCAACTTTTTTAATGTAATTTCGCCATTTTGAATTGAAAACATGCTATCATTTAAATGATGATGTCATTCATAACTAAATGTGATTGTTTTTGTTGTTTTTTTTTACATTTTTGACAAATTAGACACAAACAAGAGTGAAATAATATTTCCAAAAGGTTTAAATGGATTACTTCACAACTCTATAGGCTACACTTAGACCTGGAGCTTCTTTTACCATTCTTATTTCTTCTTTATTCCCTTAAATCTCTTTTAATCCTTTAATTATTTAATTTCTTTAAATAAAAAGACCACCCAATGTTCCAAAAAAATATATATCGTGGCCATGAATAAGAATTCATCCCCACAAATTAAGAATTCATTCCCTCAACACATACAATACATATATAATTCTGAGGAAAAAAAGGTAAAAATTATGAAATGTAAACTCAGAATTGAATATATATTTTTATTTTATAAAAAAAAAAAATTAATGTCATGTTTGGAGCTCCATAACATCTCACAAATCTGGACTATTTTTCCTCAGAATTCTGTGATTACATCTTGCAATTCTGTTTTTGTTTTTTCCCACCCTTTTTCACAGATGTGATCACGCGTTTACATCGCAAATAAAGTTTTTAATATTTTCGTTTTTGAATACACATTTATAATGTACTATACTTAGTGTTATATAACCTTGGCAGTAAATGACAAAAAACTAATTAACGCTGCTGAGAGGGTGTTTCTAATACTGCTCTCTTCTGACTGCTGTAATCAATATTTTTTCCCTTTTTTGGAAAGTTGTGGAAACACTATTGCAATTTTTTTCTTTGGTGGCTATTTGCACTAAGTTTGAATAGAAATAGATTCTATGTACACCAAGTGCAAGTAGCAGCATTTTCTTAGCGATATTTACACTAATTAAAAATAGCATTAAATTCTATATCTATATAAAAATAGCAGTATTTTCTTTTCAATAAGTGTAAATAGTAGTTAACTATTAAAATTATTAAATGGATGTAAATTGGGTCAATAAAGCCCTCCCTACACCTACTACCCCTAACCGATAAACACTTTATTATTAAACACACATTATTTCCACTTTTCAAGTTTTTTCTTCATTTTTATTGAAAATAAATGCTTTTCTGATCTGATATATGATGGGTAAAGGGAGTAGAGCGAGTTTGGCAAAAGGCGGATTCGAACTCGAAGTCGATTTGCATCAAAACTTTCTGTCTCACATCTTACCCCTACACTACTGCTACTGTTGATGATCCAGCATCTTCCGTAATATTGTCTGGCCCAATCAGACGTCAGTGGGCGGAGTTAGTGTAAATAGCCTCTGCCAGCAAGGCGGGATATTTGCACTTAGTATATATATTTACTTTTACAGCAAATGCAAATACAAAAAATTATATTTGCTGTCGTCTCCCATTCACCGATGACTATGATGACTTCCTCTTATGAGAACCCCGGAAATGTGAAAAGTAAAAAAATTAAAAAGGTAATTGTGACTTTTTATCCCACAATTCTGACTTTTTTTCTAGGAATTCCGAGTTTATATCTTGTAATTGCGACCTTTAAAAATGACCTTTTTTATTTTTATTCCGTGGCAGAAATAAGCTTCCATAGTTTAGAGCCATTTAGGTGTGAATATAAATGTGTGTGTGTGTGTGTGTGTGTGTGTGTGTGTGTGTGTGTGTGTGTGTGTGTGTGTGTGTGTCAGCTCACACGCTCTGATGTGATTTTTCACTTTGTGAAGTGTAAGAGGGCCCAGTGGCGCCTCAGGTAATGTCACGGTTTCCTGCGGGGCAGCCTCGCTCACAGAAGCCTTTCTGAGGACGTGTTAGAGCCCGAGGCCAAACACACACACACACACATACACACACACAAATGTACAGAGACATACACAGCCACATATGGCCTCACACACACACACACACGGCCGTCACAGTCTGTCTGCAGTGAGGGAGTGAACCGCCCTGTGCCCGCTGGTGTTGAAAGAGAGAGAGAGAGAGAGAGAGAGAGAGAGAGAGAGAGAGACTGTGTGTTTGTTGCTAAACTGAATGAGGGCAATCAATGCAATCTTTCATGCAGTCAGTTCTGTCTGTCTGTGTGTGTGTGTGTGTGAGTGTGTTAAGATCAGAGAGAACCGTGTTGTTGTCCTCAAAATGGCGTGTTATAAAGATTGCTTTGGTTTTCAACAGCCAATCCAAATTGTGTCTGTAGACGGCGAGTCCGGGGTGTCAGATGCCCGTCACGTGGGAAAACACAAAGGAGAGTACATGCGGTGACAAACAAACCTTGCGACACCCAGCAAAACCACCTTTAGGCATCACTTTAGTGTAAAGGTGAGATTACTGAGGTCTTCTTCCCAGGATAAACATCTCCAATCGCTCTCCACTCAATCGCATTGTTGTCTAGAATATGCATTTGGGATATTAAAGGAACAGTTAAATTTTAATTTTAATTAATTTTAATTAAAATTCTCATGTTGTTTCAAACTCGTAGTATGACTTTCTTTCCTCCTTGACACATAAAACCAGATGTTTAGCAGAATGCTCATCCAAACAATGAAAGTGAAGGGCGATCAGAGGCGGATGAGCTCCATAAACGTCAATAAGGTGCCATTTTCAGAAAGTTTCATCACACAAAGCTATTGTACTGTAAACAAATAATAGTTATTATTTAAATATTATTTTTTTTAAAGTATTTTATATATTATAATATATATATATATATATAATTATTATTATTATTATTAACATTTTATTTTATCAAATTATAAAAAAATATTACTATAGACCAATTAATACTAGTGTACTTTAAAATAGAGCTTTAATAATAATAATAATAATAATAATAAATATTATTATTATTATTATTATTATATAGATTTAATTTTATTTGATCAAATTATCAAAAATAAAATAACAAAAAAATATTACTATAATATTACTATATCTACTATAAAATGAAAGTTCATTAATATAAATAATTACATTCTAAAATTAAAGAAACCAATAAAGAAATATAACTATAGCAATAGTACTATTGTCCTGTAAAATAAAATTAATAATAATAATTATAATAGTTATTATTATTATTTAAATAATAAATAAAATACTAGAAATAAACAGAACAATAAATAAACACTATTGTACTTTAAAATAAATTGAGTTTTTAATAATAATAATTATTATTAACATTATATTTTAGTTGATCAAATTATAAAAATAAAATAAAACAAAATAAATATTATTATAATAATAATACCATTCTACTATAAAATGAAAGTGTTTATTAATAAAAACATTAATAATAATAATAATAATAATAATAATTAGTATTATTATTATTATTATATTATACAAATAAATAAACCAATAAAGAAATATAACTATAGCAATAGTACTATTGTCCTATAAAATAAATAGTTATTAATAATAATAATAATAGTTATTATTATTATTATTATTACAATAATAAATAAAATAAAAATAAACAGAATAAAGAAATACTATTGTACTTTAAAAATAATTAGTTTTTAACATTAATAATAATAATTATTAGTATTTACATTTTTTATTTGATCAAATTCTAAAAATAAATCTACAGTATATTACAATCACAATATTACTAAATATTACTATAGTAATAATACTACTGTACTATAAAATTAACGTTTATTATTATTAATAATAATAATAATAATAATAATAATATAATAAGTATTATTAGTAGTAGTAGTATTACTATTTTATTAAATTATAAAATTCTTTAAGTATTATATAAATTATAAAAATACATGATTTACATATTATATTTTAATATTATTTTTAATTTATAAAATTATTATTATTATTATTATTAATATTTACATTTTATTTTATTTGATCAAATTCTAAAATTATAAATCTACAGTATATTACTATTACAATATTACTATAGTAATAATACTACTGTACTATAAAATAAAAGTGTTTATTATTATTAATAATAATAAAATAATTAACTATTTTATTAAATTGCAAAATTATTTAAGTATTATTTAAATTATAAAAATACATGATTTACATAATATTATATATTAATATTATTTTATTATATCAAATTATAGAAAAACAGTAAATAAATATTACTATATTAATTATACTATTGTACTTTAAAATAAAAATCTAGTATTTAATAATAATAATAATTTTATGCAAACACATCCCTGGTATGGATATGATGTTTTTTTGGGGTCACCGTCCACATTCATACCAAACATCTCCTTGTGTGTTTCACTGAAGTTTGGAGCAACACTAGGATGTTCATTCTGGGTGAACCGCTCCTGCAGACGCTCGGCCTGGCGTTCACTCAGTGCTTTGACTCTCTCTGCAGGACCGCTATCAGCACACACATCATCTCATCCCACCGCTGACCCCTGAGATAATCCCATTCCACCAGCAGCCCACGATGCCCGACTCCAGGATCGGAGCGGCGCCATGTCTGCGCAGCAGTTGGCACCAGCCTCGGTGCCGCTCCACGCCTGCAGCAACTGCCGGAGTCTCAGATTTATGGCGTTCTGATAAATGCAGGTCCCAGTGTGCCATCTGTGGTGCCAGCTCTCCGAGCGGACGCCATTACAGACGAATCACCACATGAGCCGGAGAGAGAGCGAGGGGGAGGGACTCATAGCTCAACTCTGTGTAGAGTTAGTTAACCGCCGCACTCATTACAGGGGACAAATTTAGAGAAATATTCATATGAATTATTTTGGCTAACTGCTAATATATTCTCAGTACTGCTTCAAAAATAAATGTTTAATATTTGGCTGATTGTAGAAATGGTAATTGCTCTCAGCGTTAAGAAAAACTTACAGAAGTTTTGCATGTCGTAATTACGCTCATCACACAAGAATAATTAACCGGAGACGCTGACACACAATATTCATCAGTGCAAGAGCACAAAAAGATGTTTTTAGAATCTACAGTTACTTATTTCATCTTGTTTAACCTTTCTACAAATAAACACAGAATCAGAAATGATACGATAACCTTTACTAGCCATTTACACACAAATCACTCCATCCTGTAAGAAGATCCATATCTTTACATTTGTTTCTTTATTTGGTCCTTACAGCTCAAGCTGCTGCTGTTACTCTTCTACACATGATTATTTACAGTCTATCTATCCATCTGTCATCCGTCTGTCCATCCATCCACCCATCATCCATCCATCATCCATCCAACCACCCACCCACCCATCCATCCATCTATCATCCATCCATCCATCCATCCATCCATCCATCCATCCATCCATCTATCTATCTATCTATCTATCTATCTATCTATCTATCTATCTATCTATCTATCTATCCATCTATCTATCTATCTATCTATCTATCTATCTATCATCCATCCATCCATCATCCATCCATCACCCACCCACCCACCCACCAATCAATCCATCCACCCATCCATCCATCATCCATCCACCCACCAATCAATCCATCCATCCATCCATTCATCCATCCATCCACCCATCCATCTATCATCCATCCATCCATCATCAATCCATCCACCCATCCATCATCCATCCACCCATCCATCATCCATCCACCCACCCACCCACCAATCAATCAATCCATCCATCCATCATCCACCCACCCACCCACCAATCAATCCATCCATCCATCTATCCACCCATCCATCCATCTATCATCCATCCATCCATCCACCCACCCACCAATCAATCCATCCACCCATTCATCCATCCATCATCAACCCACCCACCAATCAATCCATCCATCCATCCATCATCCATCCATCCATCCATCCATCCACCCATCATTCATCCACCCACCCACCAATCAATCCATCCACCCATCTATCATCCACCCACCCACCCACCAATCAATCCATCCATCCATCCACCCATCATCCATCCATCCACCCATCATCCACCCACCAACCAATCAATCCATCTATCCACCCATCCATCCATCTATCATCCATCCATCCATCCACCCATCCATCCATCCTCACTTGTCTTCCCTCGTGAATCACAATCTCACGTGTGTGTTTGACTTCACATAAAGCGGACGCGGGTGAAGAAGCTCTGTTTGTCATGATGGCCAAACCTGCCTGTCTATATCAGCCCTGCAAAACCTTCTGTTCCCCCACAGGCCAGAGGCCCACGGCGCCGCACACACACACACACACACACACACACACACACACACACACACACACACGTGCAGACAGATGTCTGTGCCGGAGCGGAACAGGAGGATCGGGCTGGTTTGGGGGGGTCTTTCACTGGGCAACAGTGAGGTTCAGTAACACCCAGGTCTGGAACATAAAGGACCAGCAGGGGGCAAAATCTGCCCCCCTCGCCCTCCTGCCCCGGGACACTGAGCCGTGTTCTGCTATTCCTTTGAGAGACAAATTCTTCACATTTTGCCAAAAAAAAAAAAAATTCTACAAATATAGCAACAAATTCACAAATATTAAACTCTTCAAATATTATTAATAATAAAATAAATAATAATAACAATTAAAATAATTTTTAACCTAAAGACAACATAAAATGTAATTAACAACAATACAACATATTTCTTAGGGAAACAAAATATTCGGTGGAAAATAATGTAGGACGGGTCTTCATTGTATAAACAATTTGATTGGATCGCCAATTATAGAATAAAAAATATCATTGCTTAATATTACTTTCTCCATCCATGCAGCCTTGGTGACATCAGCAGAACAGAAAAGACGCTTCAGAAGCAGAGAAAAATACATTTTCATGATTATGAAGACAAACATATTTTTCATTAGAATAACGTGCACTGATTAAACGTTCATAAACTTTAAATATCAATATTTAACAAGAGATATTTTCCATACCAGATAATTGCCATTTTGGTAAAATAAAACATGGTTGTGTTTCAAAAGCCACACAATGAACTGAAAAGTTATAACTATACTGAACAAAATGAGTATATTGCGGCCTAACGACAATACGGTGTAGTGTTTTCAAAGCAAAAATCCAGAACAATTTTTGAGCAGTTAATGGGCAGACACATTATCATTATCAGTTCACAGTAACGTGTAAATCATTGATCTCTCTGACGTGACCTCAGGGTCAAACAGGGCTCGACACGCTGACCTCGGGAGTAACACACTGAAGATCAAAACATATTCATACACTAAAACGACGAAGTTTGTGCCGTGTGAAGAGAAAGACCTACAGTTCAAGCCAAACCCCAATTACACAAACACCTCGGGCGTCCCCAGGGGTCACGCTCATTATGAGGTCACTTCCTGCTCCTCCTGGGCACTTCTCCTGGATAAGCACACACACACACACACACACACACATCAACCAGAGCGAGAACAAGAGATCGCCCATCAACGAGCTTCGTTCGGGTTACGAGAGCCGTCGGCGGCGCTGCCATTTTGTTTTTAGACCACGAAATCAACAATGTCACTAAAGAAGTGTGTTTCTGGTGTGAGGGAAAGATCACCTTGTTCAGCTTCCCAAATAACCCAGCGTTAAGGGAACAGTGGATGCAGTTTGTGTTTCCGGAGTTCTGCAAGTGTGTGTGTTTGTTCCCGTTCATGAGTGGAAACCGCAGGCGGTGAGTGAAACTGCATCAAATGTGTGTGTTTTGTTGGCAATCGGCGCGTAAGTGCATATAATGTGAACAACACCAACGTATGGTGAATCGAAAGTTATCCAGGGATAATGCCATGATGTATTGTGTGTGTGTGTGTGTTTGTGTGCGTGCTCGTGACTCTTTAGCTCCGCCCACTGCACGCCTCCACGAGCTCGGCTGTTTTCTGAAAGAATCGGTTCAGTGTATCTGTCTTTTATAAATCTGATAAAACTAAAGACTCTTGGGAGATATGAAGCAGGGCTCGACATCCAGGACAAGTGGATTTTTGAAGGGGCAAGTGAAAGAGAATTTTACTTGCCCGACCGGACAAGTATCCTGATTAAAACATAACTAGGGAATCACCAAAATGCAAGAATGATTCTGCATTCATTTAGTGTAAGTGGCGATCAATAGTGGATAATAATATATCATGTATAATGAACTGACGGTAACAAGATTGAGCTGTTGACGCTCGCGCAGCCTCTCGAGGAGAAATCAAAACAAATGAGTGCAGCACACACAGAGAAACTCAGTTAATATACTGCGGTAAAAATTCAAAATGTGGAGTTTTTATATTTATAACATATGATACGGTTAAGCAACATCACGGAAAGGAGTCCTTCCTGAATACCATTGAAAATGTGACACTGATTTCATATGACAGTTCCATAACCAATTAATTAACATTGTCACTTACATTTTAGAAGCAATATTGACTGTTTTTGTTCTGTTTCAGCAGCGAAAATATTTCCAAACAAAGATCACAGCAGAACCATAACGCGTCTCACAGCAACAGTGTGTGTTACTGAATGATTCAGCGTTTTGAATGAATCGGTTGAATCAAAGATTCAATGACCTATTCATAAACGACCGCCTCATTCTTGAATGAATCAGCCGTTTGAACGAATCGACTCAATGACTCACTCATTCAGACGGTCACCTGCGCCACCTACTGGCAGTTTAGTTTCATGTTTAAACATTCTTTACAACATTTCTTATTTGTATATTCAAAAAATATTTAAAACAATCTCATAACATTATTTAATGCAGTTGTAATTTTTCATTGTAAATGATTTAATTTGATTGGTAACAGCTCTATAGTGTCTTATTCTAGTTTAATTTATTGATCAAATTTAAGAATATAAAATGAAAGCTGAAGCATAGCCTATATTTAATAAGATTAGGGGAAAATGCCCTTTATAAAAGGTAAAAATATCACAAATATGCAGATTTAAATATGTCAAAGCTGACTGAACACTGGTGAGAATATTGCTTCAGAAGAAATTATATTTACAACACCAATTTTTTTTTTTTTAATTCCGGACAAGCACATTTTTTACTCGGACAAGTGATTCACAGATGACAAGCACATGAACAGGCTTGATGTCGAGCCCTGTGAAGGATGCAGTACTACTCTATAGGTACTCAAGATTAACATGAGACTGGTGTGTGTTATGTACCCTTTAAGCTATTAAAATATAAATAATAATAAATAAATAAAAATGATAATTTAAAATAATAATAATAAATAAAAACATTAAAATAATATTTATTAAAATAAAAAGACAACATAAAATATCATTTACCTTTCTTTAATTCGAGAGCACAATGTGTCGGGGTTCACGGTATTATTTGAAGGGGGATTTTGGAATGAGCAAGAGGAGATCATTAAAAATCCTGCTTATCCAAGTAGAAAATTTCGCTCTTTTGTGTCACCAATGCTTGGGCAAGCAGTCTTTCCCCTCTCAACCTCTTGTTCTTTCTTCCGCGTCACCTTCTATTGATCAGGTGTAATTTGCATCGGTGGCAGATGAACAGAGTCGTGTGCGCACTTAAAGGACGGTGCCGATGATTTATTCATTTTCGAATCAAAAAGCAAAAGGATCTTCAGAGAAGGAGAGACTGCGGGCGTTGAAGAGGAGCCCTCTCGTTCTCTGGATCTCTCGTTTTCCCCCTCGGAGCCCCGGGGCCGATGGTGTGCAAGTCCTTCTAATTAACAAGGTGAATCATGCTGCCGCTCTCTAATTAGCCAACACGACAATCTAATGGAAACATGCGGACGGGGCTGCACACTCAGAAGGCCCTCTCTCAAAACCTTCGTTCTTTCTCTCGCTCAGGTCTGTCCCACAAACGCTGGAGGGCGAGGGGGAAATGTGAGGCACCGGCGTGCGGTGTAAAGGGTCAGAGGTCACGCTGCGTCTGCACTGGAAGCACCGAAGCTGCACATCACCTCAGACTGTTCAATAATCAGCTTTAAAGGCAGGAAAATGAAAATAAAATCTGTTGAACAAAACTCATTCAGGATAAAAAGGACTTTGCAATAATTATTTAAGAACAGAAAAATAATTTTACACATATTATTCTTGAAAAATGAGCAGCGGGAATTTCTGTGCAAATTGTTTGTAAAATCATTTTTATTAAATTGTCAATGAGATGGGTAGAAGGAAGTAAAATAAAAAGAACAAAATCTGAATTTTATCAACAGAATTTCCTATTATTATATTATAGTATATTATATATAAATTAATTTGTAATATATATTTGCAAATATATTTTCGTTTATTTTTACCATTATTTTAGAAAAGCTAAATAATTTTACATATATTAAGCCTCATTCATGAAACATGCGCAATTTCTGTGTAAATCATTTGTAATATCATTTTTATTAAATTTTTAATGAAATGGGCAGAGGGAATCTGTTAAGTAAAAATGAAAAATAAAATTAACAGAATTTTATCAACAGAATTATATTATATTAATTTGTAATATATATTCATATTTATTTTTACCATTATTTTAGAAAAGCAAAATAATTTCACATTTTAAGCCTCATTCATGAAACATGCACAGAAGGAATTTGTGTAAATTGTTTGTAAAATAATTTTTAGAGTACATACATTGTTGCATCAATGTGACGTGCAGAAGGAATATCATTCTGAATCATACAGTACGTAAACCATTCTTATGTAAATTGTTGGATAAATGTGATTTATGATTTACACAGAAATACCCTATTGTGTTTCATGAATGACGTTAGTTCCTGCATAAATCTGGCCAGAAACAAAAGATGACTTGAATTAGGCGGAAAGCTAGCTTTAATCTATAGCAAGACATTATATAACAAATGCTATCTTAATATACAGTAAAATTATCAAATTAATACTTTTCTTAATCAAGGATGGCATCAAATTAATCAAAAGTGAGAGTAAAGGCAAAAGATTTCTGTTTTAAATAAATGCTGTTCTTTTGAACTTTCTATTCATCAAAGAATCCTGAAATATAAAAAATGTATCACAGTTTCCACAAAAATATGAAGCAGCTCAACTGTTTTCAACACTGATAATAATCATAAATGTTTCTTGATCATCAAATCATCATATCAGAATGATTTCTGAAGGATCATGTGACACTGAAGACTGGAGTAATGATGCTGAAAATTCAGCTTTGATCACAGGAATAAATTACATTTTACACTATATTCACATAGAAAACAGTTATTCTATATTGTAATAATATTTCACTATTTTTAACTGTATTTTTGATCAAATAAATGCAGCCTTGGTGAGCAGAAGAGACTTTTACAAAACATTTAAGACCCCAAACCTTTGAACAACAGTGTATAAAAGGATGAAATTCATAGTAATCCATTCACATATGATATCTGTAAATGAAACTCCCTTGAGCTCAATCGGATGAGGAAAATAAAGTGGCTGAAGTAGGTGTGGAGCATGTGAACTCCCCTATCGGACAGCTGTAAAACTGCATTGATAGTGCAGTAGTTGTTAAAAGTTAATCTGATTCTGTTTGTTGGTAATCTCTAAAGATCACCTGAACTGGACTGAGAGGACACGGCCGGGATGGCTAGTCTAGAGTCTGGTTGTCTAACACTGACCCTTTCATCTTTCATTGCGTCCCACTCGTCTTCTCTTTCGCTTTGTGTTCTCTGTTACTCAGGCCCATCAGTTCATCCCCAAAAGAGTAGCGCTTCATGCCCGATTCCCCTGCTGCTAACATCCCAAGGAGATCCACGAACAAAGAGAAAGACCTCCTACAGGCGGCCACACACACACACACACACACACACACACTCGGGCCTTTCGCTGTTCAGATTCCTCGCCATCTCGCTCACAGGCACAAATCTCGCTTTGTGTTGTTCTTTCTCTCATTACGGCACTTTGAAATAATATTCACAAACACACAGGAACACCAAAGGTATTTTTAAAGCTTGCTTTTCTTCTCTGCTTCCCCCCCCTCCCCATTCCTCCTTTCTCACATCTGAAATTTGACTTCAGGAATTTTAGGGATGAAACAAGCAACCACAAAAAGGAAAATAAAAACAGATTCAGGACGGCTGCGTTACATCTTTTGTCTTGTAAAAGGCCATTTTTTACCTTAAAAATCAGAATTTTTGTTGAGATTAAGATCAAATGTTTCAGCAATGAGACTGAGAGCAAACGAAGAAGACCTTTTCTTGGAAAAATCACAGTTGTGAAGTTGTTCGAAGTGTTTTTAGTGTGTTGCTTTGTCTGATCTCTAGATATGCCTCAATGATCAACTGATTTAGCCAACGCCACTAACTAAAAACAGACTTTGAGCCATTCAAAACATGTTTCACATACGGTTAAACTTCTTCAAATAGCTTTATGCATCAGAACGATTACAATTCCCTCTATGATGGAAATATTCCATCATATTCTGAGGTCTCGGCAAAATTAATGCACATAAAGCTCTGTCTTTCCTCCTGCATGGTCACATTTTCCGAAGGATAGTTTGCTCTACAGAAGGAACCAAAGCGTTCAGGCATTATGGGATGTTTGTGTCTCCATCTGTGGGTCTTTTATGCGTCTCAGTCTTATTGGAACTGGCTACACACAACACTGCGGTGCAAGAACGCAATACTAGCATAAAAACAGAGATGAAGACGGAGGGAAAGGAGTGGAATGGGAACGAAACTGCAATCGCCTGAGGAGGGAAAATATTTGGGGAAAATTATTCGAACAAAAAGCCAAGAGATTCCCACAGGACAGATCCAAGTTTCACGTGAAGGATCTCAGCTTCACGAGGATGTGAAAAACATACAAGAAAAGAGAGAACGTAAGACACATAGAGGGACCAGCGGTCTTCATTTAGGCCAGGAATGAAGTGAAATACACTCACCAAATACAGCTAATAATGTTTGAATGCCATATAATATCTTCATAAAGGAGAGCAAGATATATTAATGATGGCCATATGGATAAATCGGGCCATATTTGTGTTTTTAGACTATGGCATTGGTATGATTGGGCTGTTAATGGAAATATCAGGGCTTGAATTTCAAACAGTAAACTCTTTTTCTATGGCATGTCACAATAGTACAGTCCATATTTTTACTATACATTATAATCAGGGCTTGACATTAACACCCGCCAACCCACCAAATGCATGTGTATTTCAGCCACTCCTACTAGCCACTTTGGCGGGTTGAATTTTGTATATAATATAGGCTATACATTTTTCAGTTGTAGTCTTTTAAAAAGGCATCTGAAATAATAAACTGTGCAATGTAGTGTTGTCAAAAATAATGATTTTTCGATACATATTGATACTGAAATATCTGAAATGCTTCCAATACTCATTTTCCTCAGAATAGACACATGATACCAGCTGCTCTTTCTCTCTCTCATCTCTCTGACAGTCTCACTCGTTTCATTTGCTCTGGATGAATATTGTTGGTGTTACAGGGCTTGAATTTTGCCGTGGGATTGCGCGTATTGTGCATAATTTTACTCATTCCCGCATTGTGCTTAAACAGTTAAATACACACAAAATAGTGTCAAAATGCCGGTCTTGGCGAGTATTCACGTACACACAGTCAGTTCTGTTTTAAAGGGATAGTTCACTCTGAAATCACATCTTTTACTCACCCTGCTGTTGTTCCAAAAAAAAGTGGAAAGTGTTCACGAGGTTTACTTTATTATTAGTATTATTTCTTATCATATACTCTTGGTATATATCATATACCGTTTCTATTGAGTCTGTTTTCTCAAAATGGTGCGTGTGTGTGCTTATCCTGGGTGCCATGACAACAGTGTGAGTTATAGTAAGCATGAGCGGCTGCTGACGGCTCGCACGCACTCACGGGAACGTGCAGAGTAACGGCTGAGCTCAGTATTTTGACTGAATAATAAGGTTTCTTTCTCACAAAACCTTATAGTATGCCTCCTGAACACTTTCCATATATGGCGCGCATCTCACTGTATCATTACGTGATACTTTTGTATCCTTTTTGTAAAGTTTTAGCCTGGTTGCCATTCACTGCCATTATATGGAGGAGTGCGTGCAGGACGTTTTTTAAAATTTCTGCTTTTGAGATCTGAAAAAGATAGAAGGACATAGGGCATTGGAACAACAGCAGGGTGAGTAAAAGATGGCTTTATTTTCATTTCAGGGTGAACTATCCCTTTAAGTGAACGTAAACAGTTGAGAAAGAAAACGCATGTGTATCAGTGTAATGGATCCGTGCGTCAGCTCTTAAAGTGACAGCAGCCTAATAAACCTGCTGCCAAATTATAAGATAATTTTTAAAAATATCTATATGGCAGTTTTTCCCCATGGTATCAATGTCAAAATTGTGGCCAGTGAAAATGCTGAGTGGCTAGTAACTTTGGAAAACCACGAGCCACAGTGACTGGAGAGCAAAAAAGTTCATGTCAAGCCCTGATATTTTGATTACTGGTTATAACAAACCCAGATGAAATCTGCACCTGTCTCAGTCACAGTTATACTGCCTACTGCTTATTAGTATATACATTTTGGGGGATTCATTTAATAATGATTTAGAGTATTAAAAATTGTCTAATACTCACAGTACTATTTAAAATTCTG